>CM062817.1:537150520-537456652 GCA_031772625.1 Pinus tabuliformis | reverse complement strand
CTAGTCTGTTAATCGTTGCTCTTGATGTAATATAACGCATCATCATGCTTCTTCCAAATAACATTGTTAAATCATTTCACTGTGTTTATCCTTACAAATCACACTGAAATAATTTAAATTATTTTTAGAAATTAATTTTCCATGACGGTGGCATGAAAAAGTAAACGACCTGTGCATTTAATGTTTTAAATGCACCAATGTGTTTATTTAGATAAACACATCGGTTACTAGATTTTTTTTTTTACTGGAAATTATTTGATTTATTTGAAAAAAATATTTAATGACTTCTATATTGAATGCTACAAGTTATATATATATATATAAATGTCTCAAAAGGTCTCAAGTAACAAAAATACTTATCGACATAGTGATAACACATCAAAAAAAGATGAGAAGGAAAATTATTTGTAAATTATTTAAAAAATTAATATGTTTGAGCTCTATGTAAGTTTAACTAATATGTATTGGTTGGTGTGTGTCATGCAGAGCTACAAAATGAATAAGGTTGATAAGAATCTAAGTGCAAAAGGGCATAAAATCTGATAAAAAAATTGCAAAATGGTGAATCAGGGGAATGAAAAAATACTATTCAATACGAGTTTTATTTATTTATTAAGAATTTTCATTAATAATATACTTAGTAATATTAGATAACATATTTCAAGCAATATATTATTTATATATGTTTAATGTTCTATAAGGAGCAACAATGCAGGAAAAGATCAATGTCCTTCTAAGAAAAGTAAAATTATATAACATGTAAATGATGATGAATTGGTCCTCTGCTCATTTGGAGTGGTGCAAGAAGTTAAAGAAAGGGGGGGAAGATTTTACAGAACTATGAGGGATCTAGTGGAATGAATGAATATACGTGTTTTCCACTTACAATACAAAAATCAATGTAGTGATTCCAAGAACTAAATTATATCTAAACTACAGGAAGCATTTCCAAAGCAATGGTCAATGAGACATGTTAGACTTGCAATAGAAAAAACATATAACAAAAAAAAAAAAAATCATTCAAAAGGTAATATTCCTAATTGTATAAAATGATTTTCTAGAATTATATGTATATATTACTACAAATAATTAATTGAGTAATATCAATTTTGTTATATTTAGTTTTGATATATCATTATAAAAATAGTTTATTACCTTTTTCAAGAAGATTATGAAAATCCCAAATGATCAATGCGTTGATATGCAAAACATGCCAGTAGGAATGTCCAAAAAAGTGTATAAAGAGATTATAAAAGAAATAGACATAATTGCATCACAGGAGGAGCCATGTCAACAATAACGTGCTTCAAATGTATGTAATAATGATTGAATTTGTACATATAAAAAAATAATTTAGCATTAAATATTAATTTTTAAGTATTTTCTTGCAGAAAAGAAAACAAGATGGGATTTATTCAGCACATAAAACAGGACAACAAGGAAGAAAAGGGTTGATTTCAAAGTTTGTGAGTAATTGTTAATATTTCTTTATAACAACTCAAGGTTTCATTTTTGTATATTTTAAGTTGTTTTACAACAACTATCCTTGAATGTCTTCAAATAGGTGATGATATACAAAGAAGAGACATTAGAATAATTGATTGACATTGGGTAAAATAACGGTTGTGAGTATATGTTGGCATATAAAAAATTAATTGTGGAATTTGTAAGTATCTATGTTGTTTTACCTCTCTAAGTTTATAATTAATAGAACAAAAAAAATCTTTTATATTAAATATATGATATATATGGGGTATAAAACTTGCAGGAAACAAAGTATGGAACTACGCAAATAGAAGAGTCATTGAAATAAGACATGATACTTGGTTTTGGAAGAATGTGTATACTTCATGAGTCACTTCTTGCTATGGTACATAGATTTTTGATTTACATTGATGTATATTATTTCAATTTTCATTATTCTCACTAATGTAGATACACTTATTACACTTTATTTTTATGTTTGCAGATAGAATTGCAAGATCAAGAAGACGGAAATAATCGATGCAATAAAAAAATAATTCCTACAAATAACCCAAGTCATGGAAGTAGCTTGAGCACTGACAATAGTTCCAATGAAGAATGATGATCGGTTTGGATATCAATGCAAGTTGTTGTAATTTTTGAAATAATTGTCTATGAAAATCATACATTTTGTTTAATGTAATGGACATAGTGTTGCAATTGAAAGAAAGGGGCTTCCAATAACTACCCCATTTTGTATGACAAAGAGCCTCTTATTGATATATAATAAAATACATTTTAATTTATTCTTTTGTATTATCCAATGTCACTGTGAAATGTTACACCATTGATTAAACATATATATGATTAACTATTATAATGAAGAGATGTGAAATTTGAAAATATAGAAAATTAATCCAAACATTATCTCTCTCTCTCTCTCTATCTCTCTATATATCTCTATATATATATATATATATATATTTATATATATATATATATATATATATATCTATCTATTATCTATATATAATATATATTATATATATATATATATATATATATATAGGCTGTGATTCATGGACATCATATTCAACGAGTGGCGTTATGTCCACGAAAAATATCTGGGCTGATTGACCCTGTCGGCCGGATAAATCGTTCTTGCGGACAAGACCGATCTCCCTAGTATCAAAAGATATCTAGCGACAAGCAGAACAAGCAAATCTACCTTCCTCTAAATATTGCGATTTATAAATAAAAACTAAGAGGTGTTTTAGACTCTACCTTAAGTCCAACGCTAGTTTGTGGCAGCCACACTTCGATCGTCCGAATGAGTTTCCTTTTAAGAACCTGCAAACACAAACAAGCACACATCAAATAACACCTGCATAGCTAATATAATAAATCATATTCATCATGGTGATCAAGGAATCCATGAAATAAACCATAAAAGACAGCGTATTGAGAAAAATAAACTTGATTGTATTAACTTTGAACAAAGAAGAACTTTACAACCTTTGGTGCCTTGATGTTGTACAAGCTCCTCCTAGGGTCCAAGGAAGAATCTCCTCTACTTTGACAAGCCTCACACTCTTCCCAATGAGATTAAAAAGGCATGTAATCTTTCCTTTCAAGCTCAATTAGGAAGACTAAATTCCAACAACATTTCCCCTAAAAAATAATTAGCTTTCAACCTCCCTAATAACCAGCCCAATGCCTCATTTTATAGTGCAGAGGGAGGAAGTAACATGTCCACCTTTGAAGGGATAGAGTCCTCCTTCAAAGGGATAAGCTCCTCACATCAAGGGGTTAGCTCCTTAAGGTATGGGATGCATGAACCTTAAAGGAGCGACCTTACCACCTCAAGATTCCCTCTAGAAGCTTTCAGAAATAACCCAAATGAGTTTTTAAGAATGTACTTGTGCCTTTTTGACTTTTACAGGGGTCCGCACCCATTACACAGAAACAAAGCGGTTAGGTACGCAGGGGACGTGACCAATAGGTGTGGGACTGCAAGTAATGCTAAGAGAAAGTGCGGAACCAGAGTTTTAGAGACTTTTAAGGGCTTTCTCTTATTTTTCAAGGCTTGACATGAAGAACTGAGGTTTAAGACTTGCAAAGGAGGAAAGTATGAGTGGTGATAGACTCACACTGAATGCAGAATGTCATGGTGACAATATTTTGTGCAACAGATTGCCCCTAAAGTGAAAAGTCTGTAATAGATGAGGATAGCATTTGTCATCTAAGAAGAGTGAAGTATTTTATCATTTCAAAGATCATCCTGTGGACAGCCTGGTTGGAACCTGTAAAAACATTCAATACAAAATTATATATATGTGATCATATCATCGCTGAGGTAGGCATTTCCATACTCAGATAAAAAATGACTAGAGAACTAACTAAACTGCTCTGATATAGGAATGATCTTGTAATACATAGCAAGTATAGACATATGTAGACACAATATGGATGCATCCATCTGTTTATGAATAGTCCACTGTATAATGAATAACAAAATTCCTCGTAGCCTAGATGGTGGAAACTAGATCCAGGGTCTTGATTTCTGCTTCCCGAACTAGTACGATTCTATCCATGTGAATGAATGTGTCGAAGTCGAACATGCTAGAAACCACTTGATTACCAGTCAATGATGTGAACTGTTAACAAGTGTGAGAGAAACCATCAGTAATGTCAATGGCTCTCAAAGTACTCAGTACAATCCATGAAACGTGAATAGATGAGCTGATTTCGAACATGTCATAGAATCCTTTGATCGAAGGTCAATGATGCAACCTGTCGTCGAAGGCAAGAAACCTGCCATTGAGGCATGTAGATTCCAAGGTATTGACGATCTCTAGATCATCTTTCCAGATAATGAGCTAAAGTCAATAGAAAGCGATTCGTCGTAGGCAAGCCCACAACACGAAATCATAGATCAAGTTTGAGAAATATATTTGGCAAGGATTGACTCAGTGATGGTCAAGATGGATGACAGATATTTTGCAGATGAATGGTTTATTTGGACTGACCTCTTGAATACATAACGACACTGCAAATGGTTTGGTGACAATTGACCCAAAGCTAATACCCAGAAACCGGTTGAAGACTTTGAATATGGTTTGATTAACTGTTAGGCAAAGGATTTCCCAACCCAGGTGAACAAAAAGTGCCGTGTTCAAGAGTGGTTGAATGCTTTTCAAGACACAAAGTATAAAAAACAGGTTCATTTTTCTCTCTTTTCCCCCACCATTTTTGGCAAGTACCTCTTTATTTTTGACAAGCTTGAGGAGGATAACATTTGCTTGGTTATAAGCTCATCCTTCGAATGAGTCCAACTTAGTTTAAAATTCGAACCCTAAGAAGGAGTGTTCCATTCCTGTTTAAAATTGAACAGGTCATTTACTGTTAAATTTTAACGAGTCCAGTATAGGAGAAACTTGACATTTTTCAATTTTAGGGAGTCAGAAGAAAAACTTAAGAAAACTCCATAATTGTCATTTTTCGTAAATTTGTGTCTCCCAAGCCCGAAAAATTATAAAATAATACTTGAGAGAACCGCTTGACCATTATGATCAAGGAGTACTTTTCATAATTAGTGGCCCTGATCCGAAAAAGTAAAAAAGCGATCAAAGAAACGTCGTTTTATAACCAATATCGAACTTGAAGCGACAAAAGCCCGACAATCTTTTCATGTTTATACAGTCAGAAAAGAGCTGTAAGTGGACCATCCTTTTAATTCCATTTTAACGAGCTTAAAAAGAAAAACTCAACAATCTTTTCATATTTTACGAGTCAGAAAATATCTTAAAGAGGACTGCAATGTTTTTTGTTGAAAATGATCAATTTTCCCTGAAAAATCCAATATTCTGCACAAAAACTCAAACATTACTCATACTTGTTTAAAAATAAATAAAAATGCATCAAAAAGTTACCTTTTTAAAGTGAAAAATAAACAAATTAAAAATTCATTTATTCAAAAAAGCTTATAAAAAGGGCTTTTGTAAATTCATTTTCACCGTTTGACTTCAGAGTGAGAAAAGAGAGCTTTTGGGTAAGAAACTTCCTATGAAGATTGCAGAAAATTCGTCCATTGGAACCGAAAACCGTCAGCTCCAGGTAATCCACATCACTTTAATCTTGCATTTCAACTGTTTGAATTTCATTTTTAGGCTTCCATTTTGATTTTTTAGAGAAAAACTAGTTTAAAAGACCGCTCGTGGGGGTCCGCAGGCGCAACATGCGAAACCTACGGACCTCGACTTTTTCCTACAAAGGAAAGAGCCAGGGCCCGCACCTGCTGCTTGGGAGGAGTGCAGACCTACGCACTGTCCCTAACTAGCGGGTGCGGACCCCGCGAAATAGGTTTTGAAACTTCATTTTTTTCCATTTCCGCCCAAAATTTTTGAACTAAAATGTTCTAACCCGCCGTTTTTGAAATGTAGGATATACACAATGCTCATTTTTGGGAACGGGAGCACGAGGATGTGGACCTTGCCACGATAAATCATCAACCATCAATAGATGAATTGAGAGCATGCAGGCTATTTAAATTCTGAGCCATACCTGGCATGAGGGCCCAAGTAGACTTTTTGCAATGGCTAGTGGACAGGTGGAATATACAGGACCAGTGTTTCATTATTGGTGGCCACCAGCTCGAAATGGAGCTAGAGGAAATTTACTTCTTGACTAGTTTTCCCAAGAGAGGTGAACGATTATCTCTATTCGGGACTAGGCCAAGTGGCGAGTCTGTCGATAGTCTCCGACTAGAGTTTTGTAATGACCAAACAAAGGACAAAGGGATTGATATCAAAACTATCTCCCATCCTGAACTCAAAGTGATTGCATTTACTGTCACCAGACTCTGTGGAAGTGTAGCACTGCATGTAGCTACCGGATCCCAAATGCGAATGGCAGTAGATTGTTATCGAGGCACCATCTTCAACTGGTGCAAAGCTGTGTTGGCGAATGTAAAAGGCCAACTAACTAGAGCAAAGAACGGACAACTAAAAAACTTTGGATATGGTTTCTTAGTTGTGAGATTTGGTCTAGAGAGGGGCCCGATGTTGGTCCCACAACATTTTTCCGTTGGAGCTGGACTTCCCCGAGAACCTAAGCTAATGCGCTGGGTTACAGTTATGGCCCGTCATCCTGAGGAGGGTTCAGAGGTTGTTCGATTTCTGCCTGAGTATTTTCTTTGGTTGGAGAACCAACTTTTCGTGATTCAGGATTTTCCTTATGCTGGGATGGATTATCGTGGTGACCTAGACATGACTCTTCCACCAGGAGAGCAGTGGGATGATTCAGGTAAAATCATTCTCAACATTTTCTAAGTTTTAACTAAATTTTTTTGTTTTTAAATCGTCCAAAACTGATAGAAAAAGTTTCAAATGCAGATGTGGGTCCACGGTGACCAACCACTCTCGGCCCTATGAGAGGAGACACCCAACTGCAGCAGTACCGACCCCACAGGACGAATCTACAGAGACCCTCACCGAATTGGAAAATCATCTAGAGCGTTTGACAGCAGATATTCCAGAGACGAGCATAGATGATATTCCTCTTAGGTTACAGCGCTATGTGATTGGGGTCCCAGGACCTTTCAGGAGGTTCCCTTGTAAGGTGGCCCAAGCAGTGGTTTCTTATCGTGATCATCACCAGTGATAGGATGATCGCCTTTGTAGACTCATACACCATTTTTGCTTTTTGTACTATCATTTTTGCCGATCATAAGGTTTTTTTCAACCTATGATCGAAGATGATGTATATTTGACACACTTCTATGCTATGCTATATCACTATTACTAGCTATCTTGTATAACATGTTATGGAATGTTTTTTAAATTTACTGTTTGATTATTGCAAATGTCTATTTAACATTTGAGAAGCAATTGCATCTGCTAATGTATTTAAATATCTTGGAATATGCTGATATTCAATGTAGTCAAATTCACATTCCAAGAGACGAACTCTCAAAAATAATCTTAATAACACTGGATTTCTAATGGCATAAACCCTATTAAGCTACAATACAACGAGTTCAGAATCTAACCTAACAATCAAACTTCGAATCCCGAATGAGATGGATTCAGATAATAACTCAATCACTGCACTATACTCTGCAATGTTGTTCGTTGTTTGACCGAGGCTTACCCCATGCATAGATACCAACTCATCAGAGGGTGAATAGATAACCCAAGTTGCGGAAGAAATGTTCGTGTATTACGACAAGCACCATCAGTGAAACCAATGTATGTTTGAAGAGACATCAACATCTGCAATATCAAGAGTAAAATCAAGATAAGTAGGAATAATGATAAAATCACTTTCTAAACTAAGCACACTTTTCTAATCTAAAACACACCAGCTAGAAAGAAACTAATCTAACTAAAATCTCCACACCCAAATTTAAGCATAACATCTCTTCAGATAAAGACCATTTCTGGGTTTACCCAAATAGACACCGTCAAAATCTACCAATTCATAGGCCCCTTTCGCCAGCTTTCACTTAACAACATAAGGACCATGCCACATAGGTACAAATTTTGCAGACCCTAGCTTATCGTTTGCTTGATTGTATAGTAAGACTTGGTATCCTTCTAAAAAATTATGAGGTGTAACATTTCGATTGTACTGAGCTTTAATTCATTTGGCATGAGTTTCGATTGCTAATGTAGCATCACGTTGATTCTCATCTAGTTGAGCTAAGTACAACAAACGTTTCTCCTCTTCGGAAGTGGCTGGGAGTAACTCTATGGCTATTTGCAATGACGAAATTTCGCATTCAATGGGTAACATAGCTTCCAAACCATAAACCAGTTGAAAAGGTGTGAAACCAGTTGATGTTTTTACTCAGGTTCGATACGCCCAAAGCACTGAAAATAACATGTTATGCCAATTCGACCTATGAATACCAATGATTCGTCAGATCATAATGATTAGAACTTTATTGATAGCTTCAACCAACCATTAGCCCGTGGGTAATATGGAGTAGAACTATCGTGACGCAGGCCAAGTTGATCTGTTAGTTCAGTCATCATGTTGTTTCGAAAATGACTCCCATGATCGGTAATAATCACTTGAGGAACATTGAATCTAGTAATTATATGATTGAAAATGAAAATTGCGGCAGTTTTACCGTTTGCCGAAAATGTAGGCATCGCCTCAGCCCACTTAGTAAAATAATCTACCGCAAGGATGATATACGCATGCCCCCCGACTGAGTGAGGGTTACATGTAATAAAGTCGATACCCCACTTTGCAAAAGGGCCAACAACAATTATAGGGTGGAGAGGAGCAGGTGGAGCACGCATCTTTCGATCAAAAATTTGACAATTGTGGCATTTTTGGACCGCATAGATACAATCTTTAAATAAAGACGGCCAGAAATAACCAGCACGAAATATCTTTTGGGCTGTGGCATACCCAGACATATGACCGCCACATGCTCCAGAGTGACAGTCATTTAGAACCTTTTCAGCTTCTTCATGAGTTAAACAACGTTAGAAAACAGAATCTACCCCACAACGATAGAGTGTATCTCCAATCATTTTATATTGTTGGGATTGGAATTGTATTTTCCGTCACTGAGATCGTGAAATTTCAGACTGAAAAGATTGGGTTTGGAGATAAACAATGATATCTCCATACCATGGATCAAGAGTGCTGATAAGAAACAAGTATTTGTCCGCAATGGGATCTTCCGCAGAGTTTCAGTATCAGCACGCGGGAAATCACACATCAGTTCCACAAATACTAAAGATTTCTTTGCCTTGGATTTTTCAAATTCCAAGTAAAATTCTTGCAGGATAACTATCCATTTGGAATACTTGCCCCCTAACAATTTTTTGGTCAAAATATAGATCATAGGGTTACAGTCAGAAATTACGGTAGTTTTGCGTAGTAAGATGTAATGACGAAATATTTGGACAGCTTGAATAGCTACCAAGGCCAATTTCTCCACATGCGAATATTTAAGCTCAGTTGGATTCAAAGTTTGACTAAGATAGTAAATCACATGTTCACTATTGGATTCATCTTCCTGAACTAAAACCATCCCAATGGTGGAATGAGAAGCGGCGAGGTACAAGAAGTAATCCTGGTTGTAGTTGGGAGGATGCAATAATGGTGCATGGGTCAATGTGTGCTTAAGTGCATCAAAATATTTGTCAGTTATCTCATCCCAAAAGAATGGAGTATTCTGTTTCAACAACCTGGTAAAACCCTTTGTTATTTCGGCATAGTTAGGAATGAAATGACGTAAAAAGTTTGCTTTCCCTTGAAAACTTTGGAGTTGGCGAAGAGTCGAAGGAGGAGGTAGTTTGACAATAGCTTCAACCTTCGAGGGATCGACACGAATGCCGGCTTTTGAAACAACGAATCCCAGTAAACAACCCATTTCTATACAGAAAACACATTTGTGTGGATTCAGCCTAATTCGATAATGCCTACATCTCATAAAGATTGCTCGTAAGTGAGTGAGATGATCGGCTCTACGTAATGAATGGGCAGGTAAATCATCGAGATAAGGCTGCACAATGTGCTTGATGTCATGAAACACGTAAGACATAGCTCGTTGAAAAGTTTCTCTGGCGTTCTTTAATCCAAAAGGAAATTTGCAGTAAGCAAATGTCCCCCATGGGCAAATGAAAGCCATTTTTGGTTGATCAGCAGGGAGTATGTTGATTTGATTGTAACCAGAAAAACCATCCATAAAGGAGAAAATTTCACTGCTGGCACCATCATCAATGATTTGATCGATATAGGGAGTTGGATAATTGTCTTTAGGACAAGCTCGATTAATATCCATATAATCGATACATATTCTTATCGTTCCTTGCTTTTTGTTAACAGGAACAATATTCGATACCCAATCCGTTAAGGGAATTGGATAAATGAAACCTGCTCGAAGTAATTTTTCAACTTCAGCTTTAATAGCAGCAGCTTTTCACAGGATGTATCTGATGCAAAGGTTGCCGGACTGGTTTAGCATCTAGGAAAGTTTTAATTTCATGAACAACAATTGTTGGATCGATTCCTGGCATTTCTTCGTATGAACAGGAAAACACATCACGGAATTCTTGAAATAGGGCTTTATAAGTTTGGAGTTCATTGTCTGTACAGGAAGCACCTATATGAATGTTTTCAACAATTCCCGATTTAATTGAAATGTCAATAGGAACCGTTCGAGAAATATTTCCCAAATTTAACTCAGAATCAGGATGTTGCAATGGATTTTGTGGTTGTTTGACATAATCAGTAGTAAAAATAGATGAAAATTCATTTTCAAAATGATCAAGCTCAGGTAAGAACGAAGATCGATGATGAAGATCTTCCCATGTTAAATCATCAACAGACAAAAGTTCATGAATCTGCTCATCAGTATGAACAAGCTCAGAAAAAGTTGTTGAATTTGAGGTTGATATTGAAAGTGATTCTCCATGGACCACATTCATTAGATAAATTTCGGTTGAAGAAGGGTTGGAAAACCACTGTACAACCGGATATGCAATTTCATAGGGACTCAAAGGCATCGCATCACCAAATGAATCCACCTCAAATTCGGAAGGTACGATCCAAGGATCATCAAAAACAATAGTGTTTGATGAAATCATATGAATGGTTGCAGTAGAAGGCGATACGTTAGGAGGAGGAAAGGAAAAGTTCCTAGTAAACCTGAATCTTTAATCAATCCTACCCCAACATCCTTGTAAGGGATAGTTGTTTTACCGACATGTTGGATACTTTCAGAAGAGGTTGGGTCAAATGAAAAATAAGTCAACTGGTCTATTGTAACAATCTTTCCATTATGAGGAAACTTTATAAGCCGAAAGACCGATGAAACAACAACAGTCATAGCGTAAGACCAGCTGCGACCCAAAGAAGGTTGTAATCTAGAGGGGCATCAACCACTTCCACATCTAGATTAACAGTTTTGCCTTCAACCCCTATAGGTAAATCCTATAGAATGCCAAAAGGATGGAACCCACAGCCATAAAAAGCCTTTAGAATCATCGGGGATTGATTGAGTGTAGGAGAATTAAGCGATCTCCAACACTGGATCGACATAATACACGTAGAAGCTCCCTCATCAATTACAGTCCTAAAGCAAGGTCTGTTTTTGACTAACACTGGAATATAGAAAGCCATTTGATGAGGTAGGCGAGGTGTACTATTTTCTAAATTGAAGATTATAAGGTTCGAGTCTTGAATATCAACAGCTCCTATAGCCGACAAAAGTAATTTACGCTGTGTTGGGCATGATTGCAGCACCTCCAAAGACGACATTGATGAAGGGGAAATAGCTAAATATTCAACAATGTTATAATTCTGAGTAGCTCTCGCATGCAGATTGAAAGCTGACTTTCGAAGTATACCTTTAGCAGGCGGTTTGATTACTAAGTCTGGGTTAGGTTTCTCGATTTGTAGCGGACCAGAACCAGAAGGAGCTGAAGTTGATGGGTTTGAATTAGAAGATTCTTCTTCCTTACCACCAACAGGACTCTTACTACCATAATCTTTTGCTTACGTCACAATCCTGACATGAGACATCATCATTATGGGTTCTTCTGAGGCATTTGAGGAAGAACCAATCATCTTACTATCTTGACTAGGAAAAGGATCCTTCAAGACAGTAGGCGTTTGAGAACCTTTAACGATTTTCACAACCTTAGCGCGATGAGGGCAGTCTCTTGTAAAATGCTCTTCGTCACAAATGAGACAAGGATAGCGAGGTTTACGTTTCTCATCAGTAGATTCAGTTTTATCTGATTTCTCTTTTGAGTTTTGTTTATTTTTCTTCTTCCCCTTCTTTTTACCACCGGATTTTGATTTGGCCGTAGATGATTCTACGACATGAATATCGGTAGGAATTTCAGCAGAAGAGTCTCCTGTCGGGGAATTTGGTAAAGTTATAATAGGAGAAGAATTCTTTGAATATTTCTTCTTACTTTTGGTATTAATCGAACCAATCATACCATCAGTGGCATGAGACCTCGAAGGAGCTACAGTTATTTGATTTTGTTTCGGAAAGTCGAGGATTTTCTCGTGTAAAGTACCCGACTGTGTATAAACAAGGTTAAGGTACTGAGCTTGAGCAATTACTTTCTCTTCAGTAACAACTCCTGCCTTAGCTACATCCTCACTGATTTTAGGTAATAATGATTTAACAAACCATTCTTCTAAAATTTGATCCGGAATAAAAAATTTCACTAAACGTCGTCGACGTCGCCATTCATGAATATGATTTGAAATATATGTGGACGTTGACTGTTTTAATGAAGTTAATAATTCTGTACCATTGTCATATCTGACAGGCAACTGAAAATGAGTTAAGAACGAAGTGGCTAGCTGACTAAAATTATAAAAAGAGGCTCGCGGTAACTCAATGTACCACTTGGCTGCAAGACCAATCAGAGTGCGTTGAAAAATACGTAAGCGAATTGAATCATCTATAATGGAATTAGATGCATACCAGAGGTGATAAGTCATCACATGGTTTGACAGATCCTCTCCTGATTTAGCTTCAAACTTTGGGATATCACTGGGCAACTTATTCGGCATTGGCGGCCAAAACGGAAGATAATTAATCAGATCGTTCATAAGGCACGACAAATCAGGCAAGTCCAAAGTTGCTATAAATGGTAACTGACGGTTAGGGTCACGAAAACCCTGGGTCATAAGACCAGCCCCAAGAGGAGGATATCCAGGATAACTTGGAATTGGAATTTCATTTGGAATATTATATCCTCCCGGAAAACCAAGATTAACCAGACCATACTAGAGTTGTTGAGGTTGCTAATAAGTATATCTAGGGTACAGTTGATACTCATAAACTGGGCTTTGCACAGCAGGACCGAATTGGTACTGTCCCTGGTACGGTTGATAAGTGAACTGTGGTTGACTTGTGACAACCGTACTTGGACCAGGTTGTCGTACAGGCATCTAAACCGAAGTCTGAATTGAAGGTCTCGACTGAGGTAAAGATGCTTGAGGAGTTGATGCAGGAACAGTAGAAACTAGAGCTATCGATACTCCAGAAGTAGGTGGGGTAGATTGAACAGAAGCTGCAGTAGTTGCAGTAGTCGTTTGAGGCGGAGTTCGAGGTGAACTAGGCCCAGACTGATGAGCTACACCAGGTGTAGAAGTTTGAATAGTAGGCTGGACAGGTTGCTGGGTTGAACCAAAAACCAAAGGTTGTCCAGATTGAGATGACAACTGCACATTAGGTTGCAAAATCTGTTGAGATTGAGATGGATCCCACACCATGTTCATTCCGGGGTATGGACCCATAGAAGGTTGAGCATATTGAGGACCATAATCGGGTTGAGCATAGGGCTGATAATTCAAAGGTACATTTCCAGCTCCTTGTACAAATGATTGACCAGAAGGTGGTTGGAAACCTTGGGTTGGGTACTGACCTTGAGGTTGATAACCTTGAGGCACGTACTGAAATTGGGGTTGACCTTGAGGTACATATTGATACTGGGGTTGACCTTGAGGTATGTACCGAGTCTGGGGTTGACCTTGAGGAATGTACTGTCCCGAAGGTATGTACTGTCCTTGAGGTTGCCCCCCAAGTGGTAACTGACTACCTTGAGGTTGCCCCCCAGGCGATAATTGAGTACCTTGAGGTTGCCCCCTAGGCGGTAACTGACTACCTTGAGGTTGCGGATTTGGAATAGTACCAGACATCATAATAATTTCTTCTATGCTCAACGGTTGAGTTCCGTTATTACCAGTTGATATCCCATGTTCAATGGGTTGAGGAGATGCTTCTGAAAAAGTACCAGTGAGTGACTGATACCCAGAAGAAACAAAAGGACCGCCATATAAAAATGTTTCCGGTGATTGGGAAAACATGGATGACTGTCTCGACATATTCAAAGGAGGATAATAACCTCTAGGTGTTGGATGAAAAGGAATTCGAGGTGGTGAAAAACTAAGACCCGGATTTTCTAAAAAGTTGGTCAATGAGAGGTACCAAGCATCCCTCCTAGGTGGACTATATAAAATTGATTCACGCTCCCTAAGTTCTAAAGTTGGTTGATTTTCAGGGAGACTTATATCTTCTTCTGGACTAACAAGTTCTTCAATAGAAATAAGTCTCGAAGGAAGATTTTGGGTAATGATCCTTCCTACCCTGGGTGAACCAGGACCACTGGAAGTTGGAGAAGCAAATCCTGAGGATGGAGTAGTAGCAGGTTGAGTTTCAGGCTAAAAAATTTCAGGTTCTTCAGCTAATTCACTAGTAGAAGAAATATTACCAGTAACTTCGGAAAATGAAATCGGTTAAAAAATATACTCTGTTGCTTGAACTTGATAATTAGGATGAACAATTAAAGAATTTTCTCTATCTTCCAGTGACCCAAATATACTATCACTAGGAGTTACAAGAGCTCGTAGCCCTTCAAGCTGGCTTGGTGAATACTCGGGAGATTGCCCCTGAAGTCTACGGGATTGTCTTGGTAATTCAGCCATGATTAAATATTTTAATTACTTCACACGCAAACAAAGAAAATCTCAATAAAGCCACCTAAAGTCTCTAAAGAAACAAACAATTGAATCACACACCTAAAAAATCTAAGAGTTCAAACCACACACAAACAATAACTTTTCATACCAAAAACACTAGTTGGTGATGAAATCCAACGCCACAGAATTCAATACAGAAAGGGCGGTTGGAACAGTTACCCCGACAACCTACTTAATGAAACAGACTGGCACAAGTTTCTTCACAAAACCATATCGAGTGAAGAGAACCCCCTAGAAAGTCCAAGTGAGTCTAGTCGACATCTGCTCTAGGTATAGTGGGATCTTCCCTCCAACGTCACCTTAGGAAAGAATCCTATAGATTATGGTCACTATGGTTACCAACAAAAACAAATATACATGGGGGAACAGTCTACGATCTGATACACACGCAAGGGCAGAGTAACAAAGCTCAATCCCCTTGAAGGCTCCTTGAAATAATCTAAGCTTTACCAACAAGTGACCCCAGGCTCCTCGACAATGGTTAATCTGAGGTTTACCATTTTTAATACGTGTATATCTGCTATCGTTCCCAATGAGGAAGGATTGATTACCTCACTGGTTCAGATATGATCTCGTGCTTGACTCCTTTAAGAGGAGCTTCCCAGAGCATATATGTAACAATTGGAATTTATTTCCTACCGCAAGATATAGCTACTTGTTTGTTTTAACTATCTTGGAGAGTTAATTACTCCCTACTCCAAGATACTAGCCTAAGCTATGTTGGTGATAAGAGCCCTAGAAATAAAAAGATTGCTAGATCAATTTTATTTTAAGCATTATTTTTATAGGTCGTTTCTTAAGTCAAAAGGAATGGAGATGAAACTTTATGGTGTGAAGACTCGACTCCAAAACACTAAAAATGCACCTAAGATGATAAACAATTCTTTTTCTTCAATGAATTTCTAGCTAAAGAAAGAGTTGAGAATGCAATTCTTTGAATATCAAATATTTTCTTAACATATAAATGAAAAGAAAAATATTTTGTCTTTTTCAATAAACTCAAAATGAGACTACTAATTATGCTCACGAACAATCCCTTTTCTTTTCCAACACTCAAAAACTACAGAAAACAATTTCTTTCAAAAGAGTTTCTATAATTTCTAGAAAACACTCAAAACTATAAAAAACTATGCTTGAGATCTAAAAATTTCTAAAAACCTAATTGAAGTAAAAGCTTAAAAAATTTCTTTTTGAGGACATTTTACTTAGTTATTCAGCAAACTAAGGACTAATTCGTTCAGAATAACAAATTAATCAAAAAACACCCAGCTATGTTTTCTTTTTTAAAAATGAAATTCAAAACTTTCAAACAAGTTCATTCAAAGCTTTGCAAAGAGAAAACGAGATCTATTTCTCACCAAAGGCAGATTTCACAAATTAGTCAGACTCATCAAGAAGACCAAAAATACCAGGGTAATCTGAGGTTTCTTAGGTCTATAATCTCTGAGTTACTACAAAGACCAAGCGAAAATCAAACCAGGCATGCAAAATTCTAGAAAATCACCTAAAACCAAAATGCCAATGGAACTCACTTACAAGAAATTTTTGACAGGACACATGCAGATTGGGCAGAGGCTAAAAAATATAAATAAATCCTAATCTTAACTTGACGAAAACAATTTAGGTTTTTCAAAAAGTTTGACAGGGTCCGCAGGCTTTGGTTTAACCAGATGCAGTACCACTCTATGTAGTAAAGTAACAGTGCAGGGATGTCCACATTGTGTTACAAACAGAAAGTGCAGTCCTCTTCAAAATTTTATAAAAAACAAAATATACTCTAGATCCTAAAAACTACCCAATCCCACACACATCAGGTAAAAACCAGAAACAAAGAAAAATTTTCTAAAGTCAAAGTAAAAGGAAAGGCAAAAAACCAAAATTCAAGTCCCCAACGGAGTCGCCAGTTTGTCAGCCGGATAAATCATTCTTGCAGACAAGACCAATCTCCCTAGTATCAATAGATATCTAGCGACAAGCAGAACAAGCAAATCTACCTTTCTCTAAATATTGTGATTTATAAATAAAAACCAAGAGGTGTTTTAGACCCTACCTTAAGTCCAACGCTAGTTTGTGGCAGCCACACTTCGATCGTCTGAATGAGTTTCCTTTTAAGAACCTGCAAACACAAACAAGTACACATCAAATAACACCTGCATAGCTAATATAATAAATCATATTCATCATGGTGATCAAGGAATCCATGAAATAAACCATAAAAGACAGCTTATTGAGAAAAATAAACTTGATTGTATTAACTTTGAACAAAGAAGAACTTTACAACCTTTGGTGCCTTGATGTTGTACAAGCTCCTCCCAGGGTCCAAGCAAGAATCTCCTCTACTTTGACAAGCCTCACACTCTTCCCAATGAGATCAAAAAGGTATGTAATCTTTCCTCTCAAGCTCAATTAGGAAGACTAAATTCCAACAACATTTCCCCTAAAAAATAATCAGCTTTCAACCTCCCTAGTAACCAGCCCAATGCCTCATTTTATAGTGCAGAGGGAGGAAGTTATAGGTCCACCTATGAAGGGATAGAGTCCTCCTTCAAAGGGATAAGGTCCTCACATCAAAGGGTTAGCTCCTTAAGGTATGGGATGCATGAACCTTAAAGGAGCAAACTTGCCACCTCAAGATTCCCTCTAGAAGCTTTCAGAAATAACCCAAAGTGAGTTTTTAAGAATGTACTTGCACCTTTTTGACTTTTACAGGGGTCCACACCCATTACATAGAAATAGAGTGGTCAGGTACGCAGGGGATGTGACCAATAGGTGCGGGACCCCAGGTAATGCTAAGAGAAAGTGCGGAACCAAAGTTTTAGAGACTTTTAAGGGATTTCTCTAATTTTTGAAGGCTTGACATGAAGAACTGAGGTTTAAGACTTGCAAAGGAGGAAAGTATGAGTGGCGATAGACTCAAACTGATTGCAAAATGTCATGGTGACAATATTTTGTGCAACAGACCCCAAAGGGAATCTAGCCTCGTGGCCCACTAGCTAGGCCTAACCCCAAGGGCTTCGGGGAGAAGAGACTCTGTGACCTCCCGAATGACGAGGCACTGATTTTGACCAACTGAGCTAACCCTTGGGGCTTCTTTTTTTTTAGAAAAAATTGGGCAGATCAACCCCAAAGGGAATCTTTTAAAGCACTTCGACCATACTAGCAGGGTCTAACCCTAATGGTGTCGAGGAGAATTGACCTTATGACCTCCCGATTAGCGAGGTACCTAACAATGAGGACTCGACCAGTTGAGCTAACCCTTGGGGATAATCCAAACATAATATATAAATGCACTAATCAAATTTTCATTTATAATAATATCGGTATAAGATATATATGTTGATTTTTGGAAGAATAATAGATTTAAATTTTTTTAATAATTGCACTGTCACAAGTCAATCTTTCCAAAAAAGAGAAAATCTCATTAAAAAAATGGTGCATCTATAACATATAAAATCACCTATGCATTGTGTTATATAAAAGCACTATGATGACATATTTTTGCATTCCCAGTGCCATTTAAAAAAATGAGAACACCAATGCATTTATAGCTTCAAGCACCGGTCCTGTTTGAGTTTAATGCCTTGCTGCATTGAAATTCTTAACACACCAGTGCTTTCATATAACTAACTTCTCGGTCCTACAAAATATTATTTCCAACTCGATGCTTTAAGGAAAATAACAAAACCAATCCTTTTGTATAACTAAGGCATCAGGGCATTTGTACTAATGAAATGAATCGGTGATGTAGGTTTTAAAAAAAGCATTGGCACAAAAATTATTCTTTTTGTGCCCCAGTGTCATTCCTTAGAAGACCACACTGGGGCTTTTGCATCTCTTAGCACCGGTGCAATATCTATATATATATATATATATATATATATATATATATATATATATATATATATATATATATATATATATATATATATATATATATATATGCACTGGTATTCTTTGCATTCAACACCTCTATGCTTTTAGTTATGTATGCTACCAGATGTGTTCATGTATGCAACGCACCGGTGCTACTTGTTCCATTAAACGCACTGATTAAAAAAACATCTGCTAGAACCTCCAACCACCCAGATTTTTTTAGTTGTAATGAAGTTACATTAAAACCTCTACTAAAACCTTTTCTATCCCAAGAAAATGTTTTAGTGGATGTTTTTTTGACAATTCTTGTTAATTTTATAACACTAAAAACCTATGTTATAACCTTTGCTAGAAGGTGTTTTCCTTGTAGTGATTTAAAAAGGGAAAGACTATGATCCATGTCAAAGCATTCTTACATCTATAGAGAATGTCCTAGTCTGAAATTATTAGCATGTCGAAGGGCCTCAATCTCAATTTTAGGAAGTTGAAAATCTCAATAGCTAGTTGTAGAAGCTAAGGGACCGAACGGTGCTAGGAAAGGTGATCAAGACCTTGTATAACGAGACCTAAATCTTCATTGAAGCATAGAAGGAGAAGTAATGAAAAGATATTTTGTCTAATCATGAATCTAAGCTTCTATACTATGTCCAGAGAGTCTCTAGAAGTAGTAAAAAAAGGAGCTCGAAATTATCTCTATTTAAGTTCACCTTATAAATATTTTATGACTTCTACGACCAAGATACTATTCAAAGGACTTTGTTTCTCATGAAATCATGTTATAATGACAAAGATGATCATTATGAGGCCAATAAATAAAAAGTATACTTGATGTCTGGATAAAGCAGTATGTATCATTGCTCATTTAGATCAAAGGGTTTACTTCATCTAGAAGAAATTATGGCTTTGAATGTGCTTGTGGAAAAAGTCTCATATGACTAGGATCTACTCCTTACTCCTATAATATGACTAAATACTAAATCTGAATTGTCTAATCCTATATTAAAATCTTGTTTAAAAGGTAGAAATAGGTTCAAGGTATTTTCATTTAAGGACTTTGTTTGCTTGTCTCAAATGACAAAGTAAAGATTGTAGAAATTTCTCTATAGATCAGCTAGCTCTGATACCATGTAGAAATTTTGTAAATTCTCTATAAATCTACCTCTGAGATATATGTAGAAAATATGACTGTAGATTAATTCGATAATGCAATATACCAAAGAAAAATACTATAATCTACTTCTACTATCAATTTTCTTTCTGGAAGCTTAAAGATCAAGCTAAATTAAAGCTGAACACATATAACCATAAGAAGAAGAATCAATCATTCAAGACACATGAAAATACTTTGGGGAAAGCCTTAGCTAAAAACCCCACTATCTGTATTATCATACAAGGTGGAAATACACCAGAATTATACGAAGCCTTAGCTCTCACAGCTAGCCAGCTCTCAGTACAATCCTCCTGGATGCTCACAGGCAATCAAAGCTTCTCACAAGCCTTCCTCTCTGCCCTCCAAGCTCCTATTTCCTTGTGCTGTTTCTCCTGGGTGATCCTCCTGTTATCAAGTGGAAGACTCTCAACCAAGTGGAACACTGATCTCCGACACTAATCTCGCACCCTGTATGAACTGCGCAATCCTTAAGGAACCTTACCTTCACTGCATGAATGAGTTTCCTTTATAGGAAAACACATGTAACTAATAATACACTGTCCTTGACATTTAGCTCAATTGGGTCTTTCTCAGAATAGACATGAATGAGTTTTTGATGAGGGAATCTTCAGTTATCTGGAGTACACTGGTTGAGTGCATACACGCATCAACTAAATGGTAACTCACAATTAGTTCCTCAAATAGTTTGGAACTAATTTAATTGGACTTAACTCAGTAAACTGAGTTAACTAATTACAAATCAAATATAGCTCAATCTTATCTCCTTAATTAAGGGATAATCTCCTTAATTTAAGGGATAAATCTTGCATGACTTCAGAAAGAATTCTAACTTGAATTTCTCCAACTAATTAATCCATAATGAATTAATTAATTAATTCCAAATATCTAGTGAGACTAAATTTGGATTTTAATTCACAATTTTAATTCAAGGAAAAAATGAATTTGGAATATCTGGTTTCTATTTTTATCATTTTTTGTTTCTATTTTCAACACTCCCTCTCAACAAGAAAGGAATTCAACTCGATCTTGATCATGAACCTTTGGAATGTTATGCATGCAACACTTCTCTCTAGTTTTGTTGCTCTAGCAACTCCAAAAACAAAAAAAACATCCAACTTGAATCAGTTTGATGCATTTGTCATGAAAGTCTCTGATTGCTATTGCCTCTGTCAACTGAAAACTTTGTGCTTCAGCTGACTCTGCCTTTCTGCATTGTTGTCAATCCTTCTTTGCACTTTTCAATATCTGACTGCTCTAGCCTCTGTGACTTCGATCTTTGACTGCATCAATTCCACTGATTCCTCCCGCTACTATGTACTTTGGGCTCCTGTAGCAAGGTATGATCCATGAGATAAAACCTCTCAATGGACCCTGCCCAATTTTAGCCTTCTTGGGACTATCACTTCACATCGCCCCACCTCACACTTGGAGGTATGGCTTCATGTGATCCCTCTACCCACTTATCCAATTTTGGCTCCTCCACAATTGTTTGAGACTTCTTCTAGGATTGCATGTTGAGAGGTAATTTACTCTCCCTCTCAACCGCCAAGTCTCTAACATTTGCCTTGCTCCTCGAGGATTTACATGCATCTTGAACCTCAAGAGCATACAGGTTTTGAACTCGTGAACCAATCTGTTTCACCTATCTCATGGTGATGTGTCTGAGGAAAACCTTTCCTTATTGAAGACAACATTGTAGGCTTTGTCCTCCAACATTGCGACCGATGCCAAGTTCTTCTTCAGTCCAAGCACATACTTCACATCTGTCAAGGTGATAGGAGCTCCATGATCCCTTTGAAAAAGCAACCGTGTCCACTCCTGAAACACTATACCTTTCATCATCACCCATCTCTATGTGCATCTTGAGGTGTTTCTCTTCCAAGGAACTAAATAAACTTTTATTGCCGGTCATGTGGAATGAGGCTCCACTTTCAAGATACCAACCACAACCCATCATTGATGACACCATGCATGCGATGAGAGTAAATTCCATTTTGAACTAAGAGGCCAATGCCTGACCTTCCGATCCTTTCGAGGATCCCTTCTTGGGCTTCTTTGATGGGAAATTAGTCACATAATGACCCATCATGACAATTAAGGTATCTCACTTTAGACTTGTCACCCTTCTTCCCTCCATGAGAAGAATTCGATTTGGAATGGGAATCCTTCCCCTTCCCTTTCCTTGCCTTACTCGCTAAGGCCAGATTTTCTTCATCATCATCCTTGGATGAAGAACGATCTCATGTGCTCCTCCTCATCTCCTCCTGCATGAGATCTGACTGCAATCGTACCCAATCTGGTAGTTTCTCCCTTCCATTCACAGAGTCCTAGTAGCTATTCCAGCTCTTTGGAAGGCCAAGGAGAGAGAGGCTTACCATATCATCGTCAGCAATATTTATTCCACACTTCCAAGCTCATCTCTGCAAGTGGTGAGCTTGTTCAGATATGTGGAAATAGTATCGCCGTTCTCCATCTCGATTCTTCAAAGCTTATCCTTGAGCACAAATTTCCTCTGGTTGCTACTGTTCTGGTAGAGGTCCTTCAATGTCTTCCACATTGAATATGGAGTATCCTTCCCATGGAGACTCGAGACAATATGGTCTCGAACTCCCTCAAGGATGATCTATCTCGCCCTTGCCACATACTCCTTCCATTCAGCCAACTCTTGTGCATTTGAACCTTGCTTTGGGATTTCTTGATCAATGAAATCCTTCAAGCCGTTGTCTTCTAATACAACCTCCATGTGATATTTCCATGCTATGTAATTCGAGCTGCCTTCCAAGGCATACTCGAGTCTCAAGCCATAGGATGCCATTGGCCAACCTTGAAGTATGATATGAATTCGATTTGCACCTGCAACCCTGAACTTCAAACTTCAAATTCTCTTCTCCATATACTATTCACACCTCCGATAAGCTCAGCTCCAATAAACCTGGCTCTGATAAACTTAGCTCAGATACCATGTAGAAATTTTTCTATAGATCAACTAGCTCTGATACCATGTAGAAATTCTGCAAATTCTCTACAAATCTTCCTCCACTACAAGAAAAAGGTTATTGGTGAGGGTCATGCTTGTGAAGGACCTTTAAGGTCTATCACCAATGTCGCATATGGTGTCAGTATTTAAAAACGCATTGTTGTAAGTGTATATAGTGATGGTCCTTTACGGTTTGTCACCAAAGCCATTTTCAATGACACTTTTGGTGAGGGTCGTTAAAGGCCCATCACTAATTCTCTCTTTGGTGACACTTTTGGTGAGGGTTGTTAAAGGCCCATCACTAATTATCTCTTTGGTGACACTTCTAGTGACGATCTTTTATTGACCATCACCAATGATCTTTTTGGTTACTTTTGGTGACAGTCAATAAATGTTCATCATCATTTATCATTCCAATGAGTTTTTGATGATGCTTCATGCCTGTGACGGACCTTTAAGGTCCATCAGCAATGTCGCATATGGTGACAATGTTTAAAAATTTGTTGTTGTAAGTGTATATAGTGATGGTCCTTTAAGGTTTGTCACCAAAGCCATTTTCAATGACACTTTTGGTGAGGGTCATTAATTTCCCATCACTAATTCTCTCTTTGGTAACACTTTTGGTGAGGGTCATTAAAGGCCCATCACTAATTCTCTCTTTGGTGACACTTCGAGTGATGATATTTTATTAACCCTCACCAATGCTCTTTTTCGTTACTTTTGGTGACGGTAAAAAAAATGTTCATCATCATTGATCATTCCAATGAGTTTTTGATGATGATATGTACCTGTTACTATATTTTTTTGTCAAAATATAATGAGTTAAGACCATTTTTGTGGAGTCTTTTTCATTATGTGTGTTACACAATAATTTGTCACTGTCTTCACTCCAGTCCTTCTACTGTGCCATGTGTCCAAGTCAAACATGCTCATATCAGACAAATTCTCTCTGATGTTGCCAAATGACCCACTTTTCCTAAGTTATCTGCCTCATCGCGTCTGTGGACTAAATATACATGCTGAAGGGTGCTCCTAAACAATCCAGATGCACTGTCATCGTAGAAGTACACCTGATTCCACGTTGGTCCGATTTCATGTCCCAGTGCGAGGTTACTTGTAATCTCTAGTGATGACCTGACTGGCTGCATTACTCAATAGCGATGTCAGCGCTATAGATCAGTTATGACCCTATGATGATCTAGATTGGGCGACTTTGTTCCAACAGTCGGCCTTCCAAATGACTCCAGACCTGGTTGTTAGCATAGTTTGTATCGCCCTCCTTTCTCTAACGTGGCTATTTCGTCATTTGTGCTACCTTCCTTGAAGATAAGCTCACTCTTCCACCTTTCATGGAGACTCCTTCTCCTATTTAAACTCTCACCATTGCTATGCATTGGTAGTTTCTGATAGTTGGCTAGTTGAGCAATGTTGTTAATGTTTGTGAGTTTGCTAGATAGTTGGTGTGAGTGTGACAAGTGTGGGATTGTTGATAGCTTGTGGAAGGTTGTGAGTGCCCTTAATCTTGTGTAAAACTTATGAGTGAGAGAGACTTGTATGTTGGGAGATCCATTTTCAAAGAGTGAATGCTTGAAGAATAGGCTAGCTACATCCCTCTGAGAAGGCTTGTGATGTCAAGACTTTGGTTGTAAGCTTACTCTTATTTCAATATTAATACAATCAATGATGTTTTCCTATGTCTTGTATGTAATTTACTTGATAGATCATGACTTCTTGACTTTGTGAGTAAATAGATCATTGTTGTTTTCCAGTTACGTGCTATGTGGTATTTCCTTCGCATTGTTTCAGGTTGATCACTCATTAGGAGAAGGAAGCGGAAGTTGGAGCAGTGCAACGGAACTCCATTGACCACCGATTGAGGTAAACCTCCAACTATGACTGTTTAAGGAAAGCTATGTTGATCTGTCCTTGTTTGTGACTAGACCCACACTAGGGCTAGAGGGGTTGCCTCTATCCAAAGAGGGAACACTTTCCTACATCACAAATTAGCGACTCCGCTAGGGAGCTTTGACCTTTGTTCTTTTCTTGTTTACTCTTGTCTTGATTTTTGATTTCGTCTCTTTTGAAGTTTTGGGGATTAGTTACCAGTCTTTTGAGTTTCCTGGGTTGATCTGGGAAATACCCCTATTTGATTGAAGGATTGACTGTTTTTGATTTGGGAGTTTTTGTTCTCCTATCATTGTTTTGAAAGTCATCGCGGATTTGAATTTAACAGTCGTGCTGTCATCGCGCTCACCCTTTTGTAATATCCTGTGCATCACGTAATTACGCCTCACAGTCGCGACGGTTCTGAAAATCGGACCATCGCAGAAAAGTCATGTACTTCCACGCTGACATCACTTTGTTGCTACGGCTAGTGCTTTATCAGTGCTTGTTGCTTGTGTATTACCCACGCTGATTGTTGTAGAATTGATTTTCTCAATTCTGCCTCCTGAGTCCATCAGTCCTGCTGGTCCCTTGCTTTTCTCACCTGCTTAGTAACTTGTTTTTCACTGTTTATGGTTAAGGCACTCTTTCGTGAGCTTTGTTGAATGAATCTTGCTTTTTTGCTTATGTGACCTAGTTCATTGTTTCAAGTCTCTTGGATTAGTTTGGCTTGGTTGCTTGTTTGCTCAAGGTTCGTTTGTAGCTTCTTGTCGGTTTGATTGAGCCTTCCCCTTTGCTTGTTTTTGGTTGATTGTTTAGTGACTGTTATTGAACCAATCTTGGCATTGATTCGATTTCTTTTCACTACCGAACATAGATCACAATTGTTTGGATCAACTGGGTTTTTCCACACTTGCTTGTTGCTTATTTGTTTCTTCTAGATTTAAAGACATCAAAATAAAAAAGATTGCATTCATTTAGTATACGAAAGTGAAAGTGAATTTGCATTTCAAGTTTGCATATTGGAAAGCAAATGATAAGATATCTCATTAGTAGTATCTGTGCACTTTAGGAATTGATGTCTGTATGCATTGAGTGACTGCCTTTGTTGTCTTGGTTTTCTTGGTTTGGGAATGATCTCTCTACCCTCCCGTAGGTAGGTGTTCATTGAAGAAAAAGGATTTTTCATTCATTCTAGCTGCATCCTAGGATTTGTTGTATACATATGGTAAGGCTTGAAAACTGAAACATAATTCAAGATCAACTCTAAAATGAACTGAATAAATCTAACAACGCATTGGAACAAAACGCACACTATTTAGAGGTCTAGTCTAGAGACGTGCTCCGGCATCGTTAAACCTAGTCACTTTTGTTTCCACTCAAGGTTGGGTGATTCCTCATTTTCTGACTCAATAGTGGTCTACCACGGAATTGTGCTCCCATGTACTGCCGAGTATATGTTGGGAGACCCCACTAGGTTATCATACTTTATCCTTAGGAAGCCATGTCTGCCGCCTTACAAACCGTAACGCACTGAACACAACATTCAGGAAGATTGACTGCCGTACGGAAAGTCCTTGGTTTCTATATGACTGCCAAGGTGTATATGCAGTTTTATGGATTTTTCTGGTAAGCCTTTTGCCTAGTTCTCCAGAGTAGTCACTCTCATTCCCTTTTGGACTCTCTAAAAGAAAAGGTCCATCTGAGCACTTGTCACTTCAGGCTCATTAAATATTCAAAGGTGACTAGAGTCATCTTTTTATCCTTTTCTCGACTCTTTAAAGATGAAAAGGTCAAGTTCTGTTCCTGTGTATTAAAATTTATTCGGCCACGTTCACATTTACCATGGTAGATCTTGTTTGCGTTAGCTTGAGCAGGGTCCTTTCTCGTTAGTTTTCCTAGGGTTTTTGAATCATCATCCTAGCAAAATCACCGATCCCGTCTCCCGTTCCAAGTGACCAAGGGTCTCCCTCTTCTGTTCTCCTGAGATACCGGTTATTAGTGATACTCTTCCTGTTATTCCAAGTATCCAACCGATTAACTCTCGCGCTCCAGAAGACGAGACTTACGATATTCACTGGAACCCTGTTTGGGAGCCTTCCGAAGAAGATATTCCCAGTACCCCTCCTAGTGTTTCGGTCCCAATGTCTTCTTCTGACATGGAGGACACATCCCCCATTATGAGTGAAGAATCCGTTGTGACGAGTGGTGAAATTCCTATCTCAACGGAAACTACACCTTTCCGTGTCACCCCTCTTGGTGTCACGCTGCCTTTATGCTATAAGGCTTTGAGGGATGTTATGGGTTCTAGGACCTCCCTTACGAGTTCTATGTGGTCTCACACCATCACTCCGACCTCGGAGTCTTTTATTCCTCAAATTCAGAATGTGTCTGTCACCTCAGTCCTGAGTATTCCAACTGTCTGTGTGGTTTCTTCAACCCCTGTTGTTGGTGCTGTTACTACATCCCTAGTTGTGACCATTGTTGCTGGACCTTCCTCCAGATCGACAAATAGTGGCTCGTCAACATCTACACTCGGAATTGTCGATCTTGCACTTAATGACCTACCTTCTTTTGGTTCCATTCCAGAAAGGGGGGCATACGATCAATATTTTCACGCCCTTCAGAATCTGGACCCCCAAGATTCGTTTCATTATTATGATTCTCGAGGAGCTCACATCTATTACCTCAGACCTTTACCCTCTCAGCCTGCAGTTGAGGTTACGATCTCGTTATCTGTTGCTTGCGGTACCACCAGTTATCATGGTGGCCAAGTACCCCCTGTGATTTTTCAAGGACCACCTTATCAAGGTCAGCCGTCTTACATGCAACCATCCTATGGGTAGCAGTATTACGGACAGCCTTATCCAGGGCAACCTAGAGGCCCACAAGGACAACCCTTCTAGGGACAACCTTCGGCCTCTGGTGGTTCATCTTTTACCTATTTCAGGCAACCTTCTGATAATCCGGGACAACCTTACATGCAACAAGGCCAACCTGGTGTCTAGCAAAGCTACCCTTCTGGGCAAGTCGGTCAACCTTATGTTCAGCAAGGCCAACCCACTGTCTAGTTTGGTCAACCATCTAGACAAGTTGGTCAGCCTCAAATCTAATCAGGCCAACCAGTTGTCCAGTCTGCTCAGCCATCTGGTTCATCAGGACAACCTTCAGTTTCTCAAGGACAACCCAATACCTAGCAAGCTAAACCTTCTAGGCAAATGGGTCAACCTTAATCTCAACTAGGTCAACCTTCTGGCCAGGTGGCTCAGCCTCAGTTCTCTCAAGGACATCCATCTAGGCTTGCTCAACCGGGCACTCAAATGACTGTTGCTTCTCAAGCTCAGCTCGGTTTTCAGCCCCAGTCTGGGCTCCAGACCCAGTTTGGTCTTCAAATGCAAGTTGGATCCGAATCTCAACTTGCTTATCAAATGCAGCCTGGCTCCCAAGCTCAGTTTGGAGCCCAGCTGCCTTATGGTTTCCAGCAATCCCAAGGAAAAACCCAATTTGCCCCGTATCAAAATTATCAACAACTACAGGTGAATCCTTATCAGAATTACCAGCAACCATATGTTGCTCTTGCAGGCCAAGTTGGTAATCAATGGAATGCTGGGGGGAAAATCTAGGGTCAGCCATCTAGTTATAGCTATAACCCATATGGACAAAATCCCTATGGATAGAACCCTCCTAGGCCAAATCCATCCAGAAAAAATCAATGGGGGCAACAAGCAGTTGGTTGGAACTCTGGTACTACCTCCTACCTGCGTCCTCAGATGTCCTTTAACCCTCAATTACCCTTTTTAGCAATGTTGGAGTTACCGGATATGTCCAAACTGACAAATGATCCTATCCTTCATAATCTGTATTGGCCACCAGTTCCAACTAAGATTCCTGATGATTGTCCCAAATTTGATGGTAAAGCTGGAGAAGATCCCCAAGCCCACGTTATGACTTATCATATATGGTGTTTGTCAAATTCATGGCTTGATGATTCAATCCAGCTCCACCTTTTTCCAAGGACCCTCACTGGCTCTACTACTAAATGGTATATTGAGTTAGCTTACGAATCCTTTTAGGATTTTAACTCGTTGGCTATGGAATTTTTAACTTATTTTTAGTTACAGATTCGATATGAAATGGGAACACACCTCCTGACATCCTTGAAACAAACAACGGCTACACATATCTTCGATCATATCCATGAATGGAGATGGCATCGCCATTTGATTAAGTTTTGGATTCCCGATCAGCTTCTGACTGACTGGTTCACGACCTCATTTGTCGATCCGATAATGCAGGACATTGCTATGGGGGCATGTGTAATTGAGGAGCAGGCTATTGTGCATGCTCAGTGCCTTGACTTGGTTTACTCCCAGTCCAGTATGCTATATGATTATTTACCTGATGCCCCGAGGCCCGGAACTTCCAAAGCCCTGCCAACACCATCTGTTGATGGCATTATTGGTTATGTTAATCCGCCCTCTAAGAAATCTTCCGCGAACCCTGGGAAGTAAAAGTCAAATGCTCCGAATGAAAATACTTCTTAGGCTGTATCGAATTCTAGTAATATTTCCGAGGTTAATGCGGTCCAGTCCACCATGGTGGATAAATCCTCAAAATGAAAAAAGAAGGGAAAAGGAAAGAATAAAGTTGATCAACCTAAGCAGGATTCCCCTAAACCTCCACCCGAGGAAGGTGCCAAATGCAAACCTAAGTATCCTTTCCTTATCTGTGATGAGGATCACTATACCAAAGACTGTCCGAGGCGGTCTAAAGTTAGTCGTTTGTTGAAAGGTGCTTCCGAGACTCCTACCGTGCTTAAAGAGCCTTTTCCCTCGCAACAAACGAAAATGGTGGCTGATCCATCTCAATCCTCTTCTCCCTTTGGTTCTCAAGTGTTTATCGCTAGGACGATTCTCGTCCACATTAGTACTTGGGAAAAAGAGTACCCATCGCCTGTCGGGAAAGATCCTGAGGTCCCCTCTAGCGCTCCTTCACCTAGTTCTAGTCCGCTCCATATTAAGAGACCAAGCACTAAGATGCCCATCCAACCCCCTCCTAAAGGTGTACTCCAGAAATCTTCTTACAACCTAATGCTTGTGCTTCTCAGTAGTATAGCATCGTTGAGGACTTAGCCCAGGCTGCATCAGCTATGTTCACTCTAGAAGTTCTCAAGAGCTGCCCCTCTCAGAGGAAGTCCTTGCTATTACCTATCGGTGGCATTGACCCGGCTGACTCGGGTCTGATCACTTTTGACCTAGAGAGCCATATACTGAGACTACCTCACCAAATCGCCTTCCTTATCTAGGTCATCATCAATTCTAAAATGATTCATTGTACCGTCATTGATGAAGGCGCTTCAACTTGCATAATGTCTGTTGCTTGTTGGAAGGCTATTGGTTCTCCAACTCTGAGCCAGTCTCCTATGACCTTGGAAGCCTTTGATGGGAGAGAGTCTCGCCCTTATGGTATACTCCAACATTTGCCTATTACTTTGGAAGGGAAGATGGTTGAAGTGGAAGTTGAAGTTGTTGATGCCAATCTTATTTACAACCTCCTTCTAGGACGAAGCTGGACATATGCCATGTGAGCCGTGGCTTCATCTCTATTTCATGTCATTCGTTTCCCTCATCAGGGGAAGATTGTCACAATAGACCAGCTGTCTTTCTTTGCCTCCTCTTCCAAAGGCAACGTGCCCTTTGTGGAGCATACCTCCATCCCATGTGAGAGTGTGGGAGCTAGACTCTTTAAAGATCCTGCCCTTATGGGTGTTTTTTCACTCCCACCTCCCAACGTCGCTCCTATTAATATGATTTCTGTTCGCTCTGATCCTTGGGTTCTTCCCCCCGCCGATCAGATAGACTCATGGGGCGATGAGATGTCGTTGAGTCTTGCCAAGCTCAACTACATCAAAATTGTTACTGCATCGGCTCCATCCTCTGAATCTGCTCCTTCGAGCAGAGCTCTTGACTCGTATGCTCATCCCCCTTGGCTTGGAGACAACGCTTCCTCAGACCCTCTAAAGGAAATATTTCCTTCTGACGAAGCCATTATCGAGACCATGTCTCTCGAGGAACCCCCTTGGTCTAATCATCACCATCGTTCCTCATTTCTCCCTGCCCACCAGGAAATTCTTACTTGTCTCGAGCAGTTTGCTTCTTATCTCCCATCCCAACTCCTTCAGACACCCATTCAAGTTCATCAAGTGTCTTCTAAAGGGAACATGGGAAACATCACACAAACCCAGCCAATCGACATCTCTATTAAACCAGGGGTTGTTGAGCATATCCATGTCAGAGTAACTTGTACTCTAGAGGAGATTCAGCTCTATACTGATCTTTTTCGTGAATTCCGTTATGTCTTTTCTTGGTCTTACGAAGAAATTCCTGGCATCGATCCTAGCATCGTGGTGCATGAGATACCTATGTATCTGGGTGCTAAGCCTATTCGGTAGCGTCTATGCCTCGTGCACCCCCGAAAGGCTACAACTATTAAAGCAGAAGTTGAAAAGCTTCTTAAGGCTAGTTTTATTTACCCCATCCCACTCACAGATTGGGTCTCCAATATCGTCCCTGTGACTAAAAAATAGGGCACTATCAGAGTCTGTGTTGATTACTGTGATATTAATCGGGCCTATCCCAAAGATAACTTCCCCACACCCTTCATTGACCAGCTCATTGATGAGTGTGCTGGGAGTGAAATGTATTCATTCATGGACGTTTTTTCTGGTTATAACCAGATTAATATTGCACCCGCCAATTAGCACAAGACTGCCTTTATCTGTCTGTGGGGCACTTTCGCCTACAAAAAGCTCCCTTTCGGTTTGAAAAACGCTGGTGCTACCTTCCAACATGCAACGTCTTATGCATTCCATGATATTCGACACATTGTACAACCTTACCTGGATGATCTACCAGCTCATTCAGCTAAATGCTAGGACCACCCCGCTCACCTTCGGGAAATCCTTCTCCATTGTCGACACTACCTCATTTGGCTTAATCCACATAAGTGTGTCTTCTGCGTCGAGTCAGGCAGACTTCTTGTGTTTTTCGTCTCTCGAGAGGGCATTCGTTTGGATCCCCTTAAAGTTGAGGCCATTTTGAATCTTCCTCCCCCTGCTTCTTTGCAGCAATTGCAGAGTTTGCAGGGCAAAGCGGATTTTTTACGACGATTCATTCCGAACTATGTCGAAGTGGCCAAAGGCTATACATGGTTATTGAAGTGGGATACCCATTTTCTTTGGGATGCCGCTGCTCAAGAGTCCTTCGAGCACCTCAAAGTTCTCCTTGTTTCTGCTTCGTTGTTTGCATCCTCCAAAATATCATCGTGACTGCACTCTGTATTTGGCTGCTGCCGACACCACTATTGGCATGGTTCTCGTTCAAGATGATGACGATGACACTGAGCATGTCATTTATTATCTCAGCCGCAATCTACTAGATACAGAAACTCGATATGCTTATGTCGAGAAGTTGGCATTGGCCGCCATTTGTGCCATCCAATGTTTTCACCATTATATCTTGTTGCGCACCATGACAGTGGTTTCTGATTGTAACCCGATGACATACGTCCTATCATGTCAGCTGCTGGGGGGCAAGTACTCGAAGTGGATTGTTATCCTCCAAGAGTTCGACTTGGAATTCACCACCGCCAAGTCGAAGAAATCCCTTGTCTTTACTGAGTTGCTTTGCTCTCTGCCATCTCTTACTGTGCCCTCTCAGTTAGAGGACCATATTCTGGATGAAACTCTATTCTTAATTAACACCCTCGATCCCTAGTACGGGGATATCATTGTCTATCTGTAGACATCCTCTTTTCGTCCCACTGTGTCTAAGGATGCTCGGTGACGGATTCGTCATCAGTCTCAGCCCTATCATATTATTGGGGACACCCTGTACCATCTCTGTACCAACTCTGTTCTCCACCGATGCTTAACATTCGAGGAAGATGAGCGAGTTTTAAATGACTGCCATTCTGGCACCTGTGGTGGTCACATGTCCAGATATGCTACTGCTCAAAAGATCCTCTGTGTCGATTACTTTTGGCCCTCCATCTTTAAGGATTGCATTCTTGTCGTTTGCTCCTGTCATGAGTGCCAAATCTACCAGCAGAAGATGCGTGCGCCTCCCGCTCCATTGCACCCTGTTGTTACCCTCGGCCCTTTGGCCAAATGCGGCATTGATTATATGACTTGTAACCCTCGCTCGGCCGGGGGGCATGGGTATATCATCGTTTTGTCAACAAGGTTCTAGTTACGATGCTTCAATGCACCACTGGCATGCACAAGTCTAACTGGCACTTGATGTTGTTCTCTGCCTTATGGGCTTACTGAACCTCTATAAAGGATGCCACCAGTTTCACTCCGTTCTAATTAGTTTACGGACTGGAGGCTACCCTTCCCATCGAGTGTGAGATCCCTTCTTTGAAATTAGCCGTCGAATTACTCCCCAACACTACTCCGGTAGAAGAACACCTTCTTTACCTAGAACGGCTGGACGAGACTCATCGACTAGCCTCTCTAGCGATTGAAGCATAGAAGAAGAGAGTGAAAACTCACTTCGATCATACTGTCCATCCTCGTTCTTTTGTTGAAGGAGATTTAGTCCTGCTCTATGATCAAGTGAATGATAAGCTGGGGGCAGGCAAATTTGAGCCCATGTGGCATGGGCCTTATATTGTAAAGCAAGTTTTGCAAAAAGGGGCCTACGAGCTAATTGATTATGAAGGGAATCCTCTGGATAAGCCCTGAAATGGGCTTTACTTGAAAAAGTATTATGCGTGAATTTCATGCACTTTGATTTGTACATACATGTGTTTTTAGCAGGTGTGTTGTGTGTGTGTTTTCATGTTTTGGCTTGGTGTGTAGGCATGATTGCTGCTTATTGTGTCTTTTGCTTCTTATGCAGATGTCTGGTGCACCTTACGTTTGTTTTGCTAATGGTGCCTTCCGCAGTACTCGCAACCTATCTTTTGCCGCATGGGTGATCTATGATCCTCATGGTGAGTTGATAGACCTTCAAGGTGTTTGTCTAGGTTGTACCACGAACAATGTCGCTAAATATAGTGCTGTTATTGAGTTACTGGCCGAGGCGATCAATCTTGGTATTCGTACATTGGTTGTGAACCTGGACTGTTAGCTTCTCGTCCATCAGCTCAATGGGCGATATTCCATCAGAGACCATCGAATTTTAAGGTTGTATTTATGTGTTAAATTGTTAGAAAGGAATTTTGATTTTATCACATATCAGCATATTCCACGAAGACTAAACACGTTAACTAATGCATTGGCTAACCATGTATTAGACAAACATTTGCGTAACATGTAATCAAAACAGCATATAAGAAGCATCTAAAACACAATAATAAACCATAGGGATATGTATATATATATATATATATATATATATATCTCGTGTGGTGCACCGAGGCGCTCAAAAAATAAGTGTACATGTCCAAATAGAGTCTGTGTTCTCCATACATCTGAGACACATGTCTCTCAAAAAATCATCAGCAAGAAATAAAACCTAGGTGTCTACTGCGGTGGGTTATGCTCCCTATAGCACACCACCGCTCATGCCACCTGCCTCAACAGGCGGTGCACCCTGGGTTCCACTCCTACTGTGTGGATCTGGAATGCTATGGGGACCTCCTCGATCCCCATGTAATCTGGAATCCCTGCTGTTAGGCCCTCAAGGTTTTGGGCCACTGTCTCCATCGTATCATCAGCTGGGGGAGCCAAGGCTAGTGTTGCGATGCCCTGTGCATCCCTCCGTGCCTCTGGAGCTAGCCCGACGGGTCTCACCGGTCCTACATTTTCATACCATAATGTTCGTCATTAGGACATATACATGGAAAATAAAAAAACATCATAAAAAATGAAAAAAGAATGTGATCAAGTGTCTTACCACCATCATCCCACTGCTCTACAGTGGGCAGCTGCATGTCAAGATCTCCGTGGAAGTCCATGCTAGCATATGGCCAATCCTCAACGAAGATCGTCTGGCGCTCTAGCCACTCTCGAAACAGTGTCCCCCACGACACTGTTCGTTCGCCACCTCCTCGTGGCATGACGTCTGCCCACCGTGTGGCCCTGGGCTCACGTGGTCTGGGCAAATCTCAATCCATGTCTTGTAACTACAATGCTAGCACCCGCTCCAGCATGAGCAGGACTAAGATCGACCCATAGCCAAACTACTTCGTCTCTCCTCGATGGCGGTTGGTAAGTTGCCTCTTCATATTCGCCGTCACTGTTTCTGCCTAGTTAAACATGGTTGGATTGAGACATTCGAGAGCCAACCAGAGATGGGTCTTCGATGCCTCATGTTGGGCTTGGGAGCCTGCTGCCCGTGTCACCATGAATATCAAAGCGTGAAGAACTACGTCCTCCACTGTCGGGATTGCCACCTTCCCACTCATCGTTTTGCGTGCCCGTGGGTACACTTGAGCCATCAGCATCTCTAAGGAATCACCCCTAGGTCGCTGCCCCTCTAGAATGGGTCTCTCACCATGACGGGACAACCCGATCAAAAAATATATGTTTGTAGCATCAAACTCGATATCCCAGCCTCGGATGATGAATTTCCCATTTGTGAGATTCCAGGCCCGGATCAGTAGCTCCAGTAAATTGGGTTGAGACCGAAGGTGCGGAGTAAGGAAGAATTTGAGCAATCCGCATGCCTGTAATGCATTTCGGCACCCAACATCGGCAAAAGCTTCCACATCATTATCATCATGCATTCGTTCTTGCCAGACAAATGCCATTATGGCCTGCATGACGAGAAAAAACGAATTAGCACTTCGTTTGCAAAATTCAATGCGTAATTTACACAAAAAAATATTTTTGCATCGCCATTGTGTCTGTTTTTAAAATAGACGTGATGACGTGAGGTTTCTAGTTTTGTTTTTTTGCGGTCATCACAGAAGTACATCACTTTCTTGTGATGATTGGAGCGCGTTATGTGTAAATTTTTTCAATCATTGCGGAACCGAGCAGTATACCCGCAATGACCGAGCGACGGATCTCGACTCAAAAATATACCTAAAATAAAACATCTAACATCAAAATGCATAAAAAAGGCATTTAATTGAAGCACGGATGAAGTCTATCTACCTGGATGAAGTTTCAAGATGAAAGGTGGACGAACGGGGCCGAAATTAACTTGCCAACTTTGGTGCTCCAAAATGCTCCACAGTGGAATGAACAGTAACAATGGTAAAAATGAATGAATTAACCCCTTTTTATAGTAATTTTTGGAAATTAAAAAATTATATTTTATAAATGTGGGTTTTTTCTCATTTTTTGTCACATGGTTAGTCAAAATTTGGCTTTTTAACTATGTTTCTACATATATTGTTCATTTTATATTGAATGGGTTTACATTTGACATGCTTTGTGGAGAGCTACAGGTAGTGGAATTATGTCAGCTTCATGTACACTTGATCTGAAAAGTCATCTTTAACGCTCTTTTCCGACTTAAAAAATGAAAATATAGCCAAGTTGTTCCTCTTGACTCGTTAAAAGAAATAAGAGGCGATCGCTTTTAAGCCCTTTTCCGACCGTGTAAACACAAAAATATTGCCGGGCCTTTGTCATTTCAAGCTCATTATTGGTTACAAAATGACGTGATTCCGACCACTTTTCTACTTTTTCTGGTCGAAGTCACTAGTTACGAAAAGTACTCCTCGATCATAATGGTCGGGCGGTTCTTTCGAGTATCGTTTTATACTTTTTTGGGCTCGAGAGACACAAATCTATGAAAAAGGACCCCCTTGGAGTTTTCTTTTCCGTGTCTTTTTCAAACTCTATAAACATGAAAAAGACTCCGAGTTTTACCTATGTCGGACTCGTTAAACCCTGATGACATTAGACTTGTCACCATGATGAGACTAGTGCTTCTCCTTCCTAGGGATTGTTAAATTATTACTAGGTTGGATTCAACAGCAGGTTTATTATTGATTGTTTATGGAAGCTAATCACTCTTGAACATCAACACTTTTGCTTCTTGTCGGGTTGGGACATCCACACATCGTCATTTGGCCTTCCGTGGGTTTGGGTTACCATTCAGCCTCATTCGATCTGATTCACACCGTCTCCATCGAGCCTCTGATCCCTTCGTACCTGAATCCTGCCACCCTCCGGAGTCGTGTTGCCGACATGTTCAAGAGTATAATCCTTCTGGAAGTTCACACCCTCGCCTTCTCCTCTGATACTCTGTTTCGACATCTACCACTTGTTCCTTATCTCATGTCGTTGATGGGGGAAACATTATGGCCCTCCTACGACGGGTCGTCTCCTATCGACATCAGCTCATTATCCAGGAGATTGATTTAGAGATCCCCTTTGGTACCTTAGAGCTTGCATGCCTCAATGGCAAATTCTTCGCACCTGACGATTGACTTTCATCATTGGTCATCAATTGGGTGATTCCACGAGTGTTCGACTCCAGCTCTCTTTTCACACTTTGTGGATTGTGCTAGACAGTACCTTGGGAACCGTTGGCATTATTGGTGGTTTCTCTCACGCTTGTTAACAATTTTTATCTTTGACCGGTAATCAAGCGACTTTCTATCATGCTCGACCTCAGCACATCTATTCGCATGCTAGAATTTGTACTATGATTGGATGGGTTCAAGACCCCGAACTCATATTACCTATGTCTGGGTTGCGTGGATTGGTTTATGATTACATGACTTATTGATGGATGGCTACGACCATACCTGAGTCTTCATGGATGGCTGCGACCATAACTTTATCATTATCGTGGTCTCATTAGCTGGATGGCTGCGACCATACCTTTATCATTATCGTGGTCTCATAAGCTGGATGGCTGCGTCCATACCACAAACCTATTTCGTATGTCTTTTGGATGGTTGCGCCCATGCCTAGACTACATGTACTTCATTATCAGAGATATCAATTGTACTTGCATGCAGGTTCTTCCAGATGGTGTTCCAACTCAGTCAGTGTTGTAAAGCATTTCACCCCTCCCACTCTCTCAGGCTTCATACTTTAGGGGGCATATGTTACACAGTAATTTGTCACTGCCTTCACTCCATTCCTTCTACTGTGTCATGTGTCCAAGTCAAACATGCTCATATTAGACAAATGCTCTTTGATGTTGCCAAATGACCTACTTTTCCTAAGTTATTTGCCTCATTGCGTCTGTGGACTAAATATACGTGCTGAAGGGTGCTCCTAAATAGTCCAGATGTGCTGTCATCATGGAAGTACACCTGATTCCCGTGCTGGTCCGATTTCATGTCCCAGCGTGAGGTTACTTGTAATCTCTAGTGATGACCTGAATGGATGCATTACTCAATAGTGATGTTAGTGCTATAGATCAGTTATGACCCCACGATGATCCAGATTGGGTAAATTTGTTCCAATAGTCGGCCTTCCAGATGACTCCAGACCTGGTTGTTGGCATAGTTTGTATTGCCCTCCTTTCTCTGGCATGGTTGTTTTGTCATTTGTGCTACCTTCCTTGAAGATAAGCTCACTCTTCCACCTTTCATGGAGACTGTGGAGCGATAAAAAGGTGTCTTTTGAACTCCTAATTACCTTCACATTAATTATCAACCCAGGGACGACTTTGTATTTCAAGAGTGTACTCAGTCTGAGGCGGCTATTTACTCAAGAGTAATGTTTTGCAGTATAGTGCTTAAAACCCAAAAGTAAATGAATGCTTGAAAAAGAAATCTAATTGGAACAACAAGAAACTGAAATGTTCTAAACTAAATCATTCATTCAAACAACCATCAATCGAGGATACAGTAGCAATAACTCATTCCTCTAGAAATTGATGGAAAGGAAATTAGAGCATGGACCAAAGATCTGGGAGCTAAGCAGCGACTTGCTGACTCACTACAGCTTTAGACCTTCTCTCACACCAAAGCAGCAATTGCAAGTAAATGGAATGGCAGAAAGTAAAATGAAATAGCAAAAGGAAATAGAACAGCAGTAAATGAAACAACAATTAAAAGAACTAAATCTCGCGAGTCAAAACCAACTTACTCACACTCTGCTATGAAATAACACTCTTCACTCCTCAAGCAAACTGGATGGAATATACTTTATGGAACAACACTCATCGATCATATATGCACACCTCACACTAATATAGTAATCTGACAATTAAGGATAATACGACTATGTTTCCAAATAGAATAACATTACTTTCGGATTCCCATAATCAGGATTTCAAATGAATCAAATGACAGTAATATTCAATACAGACGCTCTGTAACAGAAATAACTGGTTGAGACTAAAAGCATGCGATCAACTCTGAAAAGATTCAATTATACAATGCAGAGTCATTACACAGATTTCCTGAGAAAAACCATTAGTGCATTGATCATAACAGAGCATAACATAGCATATGAAAGATATATCAGATTACCGAGTAATAAAGATAAGCAAACCACGCATAAATCACAGTATAATGATACAGCAGCAATTGTAAAGATATGATACACAACAGCAGCAGCGTACTCCACCAGAGGCTAGGCCCTTAGCCGCCAGTGGACGCTGCTGGGTTACTTCAGAAGGAAAAGAGTGAACAACAACGCCCAAATCATGTATTAATCATTAAATAGTGAAATCATTACAATAGTTGAAGCTTTGAGACTTACAACATAAAACAATCCTTCCTTCCTCCTATCCTATCATGAATCCTTGCTTCTGAATCTCTAATTCAAATCATCAATTCGCCATCATTCGAATCCCCAAAGTCATCTTGAAGTCTCCCCCTCTCTGATCTTTGTTTTCATTTAAATAGAGAAAGATCAGAGAGCAGTTATAACATAGATAATTACAACATGATTTCCTTTACAAATTTGGGTTGATTCTAACTAGATGATCAACAAGAAAATATATTTCCTTTCATCTCTCAACAAAAGCAAGACGAATTTGGGTTTGCAGCTGAGATTTGGAGGATGGCCGCAACAGCAAATCTGAGAAAATCGTGCTCAAAGAACCCTACGTTTCTCTCTGTACAAGCCGAATTTGGGCAAACCGTTCTTTGTTAAAGTTAATTGGGCCCGTTCTGGACAAAACCCATGTTCCGGATTTCTCAAATTCGTCTTCATTTGCTCAGAATCTCAACCGCAAAACTGTCACTCCTTAAACCAACGAATTTCTGAGTTGGCAGATTTAAAAATCAAATCTTCAATCTGGAAGTTACCTTGGAGGCTAAAAATGGTGAATAATGTTATAACCAACTTATTAGAACTATCATTGATAAAATAATGCATAATCATCAATTTATTAGAAATAAAGGAGAATAAATAATATTCATTCATAGGAGCATAAATCATTTATAAAATGGATTTAAATGATAACTTATAACAAATGATATGATGAAGAATAGTGGAAATGGGTGGGATAAGTGTTGAAAAGTGATAATAATAATGGCATATTAACGACCCAACAGAGACTCCTTCTCCTATTTAAACTCTTACCATTGCTATGCATTTCTAGTTTCTGATAGTTGGCTAGTTGAGTAGTGCTGTTAGTGTTTGTGAATTTGCTAGATAGCTAGTGTGAGTGTGACAAGTGTGGGATTGTTGATAGCTTGTGGAAGGTTGTGAAGTGCCCTTAATCTTGTGTAAAACTTATGAGTGAGAGAGACTTGTATGTTGGGAGAACCATCTTCAAAGAGTGAATTCTTGAAGAACAAGCTAGCTGGATCCCTTTGAGAAGGCTTGTGACATCAAGACTTTGGTTGTAAGCTTACTCTTATTTCATTATTAATACAATCAATAATGTTTTCCTATGTCTTGTATGTAATTTACTTGATAGCTCATGACTTCTTGACTTTGTGAGTAAATAGATCATTGTTGTTTTCCGGTTACGTGCTTTGTTATATTTCCTTCACATTGTTTCAGGTTGACCACTCATTAGGAGAAGGAAGCGGAAGCTGGAGCAGTGTAACGAAACTCCATCGACCACCTGTTAAGGGAAAAGTTCCCCTAGGGTCTTGGGCTAATACCCTAGCAGGCTGAAAGTTATCTATACAGAGAAACACACATTCCACACAACCATTATGCTAATATAAGAAAACTCTACGATAAGGGGCATACCTGAGGTCCTACGTTTGAGAAGGTCCTTCCAGGGTCCAAACCCTTCTTGGAGTTCCTTTTTCTCCTTTGACCTGCAAAACAACCAATTCAAGAAAGTACAATAGTATATGGACTAAACATTATAAAGAAACCATCTTCATATTATAAAGAAAGGTAGTTAGTTATGAAATTAAACAACCATTCACATATGAATTATAACATGAATATCATAAACATGAAGAAGATTTATATCAGGAACAAAGACATGTGTTTCTTTTATAGGGAAATAAAGTACAAAAAGGAACAATTTCACCTGACTCATCCTTTCGCAGGCTCCAAGCGGAACCGTCCTCCCGATTCGTCCAGTCTCAAGCCTTTAAAAAAATCCTTCCATGACTTACTCCATGATATCACAAGTAGAAAATGGACATCATCACATAAGGAAACAAGGGTTTCCTGTAAAAATGGGGGAAGTGCAGGAGGCACAAGGATCTTCAGACCTGGTCAGGGAAATCTCAGCATAATAACCTTTCTCTCTCTTCTCTCCTCCTTTAGGCCTTCCATGGAAGACTTGTTATACTTCTCCCAAAGTAGTTTTTTAGTTGGGAATTGGTTGGGAATAGTTGGGCCACAGGCACTAACAGGTGATCAGTAGGTAAAACCTACGATATCCGCCTGAAATTAAGGAGTTTTATATTTTTTAAAGTGTTTTAATACATATACATGGGTTGGGTATACACCTACCCGCGTATACACGCGTTTAGCTCAGGGCAATGTCGCGTATAAGGGATAAAACACTGTTTTTAGAATTTTTGGACTAGGTTTGGAAGGAGGGGTTGCCCTAGGGCATGAGTGTAGCATCACAAACCATAAGAGTGAGATTTGGAGCTATAACATAGGCCCCTTAATATATGAGGTCAGAAGGGGTACATGATGGCCAAAATGTATTAAGCAAATACATGGAAAGGAAATCTGTCAAAAACCGAGAAGGACTTCACCAAAGTTCAGCCTGCCAAGCCACAAAAGGAGATCAGAAAGAAACACTGTCTGAGGCGGGCATACCCATGCTCAAAAAAAGTAAAGCATGTCCGCATATCAAGTACAAGCGGATCCACTAAGTATACAAGTATAAATGACTGGAAAATACATAATGGATCATATGATCATGATCGAACAAGTACGTGTCTGAATATCACAGATAAGAATGTCAATGATGCTGAAGGATGAACCAGATCACTGATATCGAGAACTGATCACAAAAGGTACCAACTAAACATGATGGAATAGGATGGTACTACACTGCAAACTCAGGTGCCAACATATAGAATTTCTCCATGATTGACTGCAACATATAAGGTGGAATGGCATCAAATAGCAGCAACAGGAGCAACTGTCAAGTGAACCAATGAATGCTGATACAACCTGAGGTCTTCACCAACCGTCGTGGTACATTTCTACACCATGGGAATAAATGATCTGAAGTCAACCAGGTGAGAAATCGTTTGATTACCGGTCATTGATGTATACTGTTAACAAATGTGAGACTGCTCACCAATAATGATAATGAGCGTCAAGGTACCCAGTACAATCTAACAAGTGTGAATAGATGAGCTGGAGTCAAACACCTATAAGAATCTATTGATCAGGAGACAATGATGGTTTCCCACTATCAATAGCGAAGGATCTACCACTAATGACTGCAAACCCCAAGGTACTACCAAATGGACTCTAGATCTTTGCCCCAGAGTAATGAGTCAGAGTCGATAGGGAAAGATCCGCTGGAAGGAAGGCATTAGGGCATCCTTCATCAATCTAGCGCGAGTGTAACCCGTAGGCCAATAATGTGGAAGGAATCAGATGAAAGAGATGTAGTAACCCAACCGAAGTACGTTTCCGGTGTACACAAGATGTGGCTAGCGCACAACAGAAACCCTCTGAACCAACCAATAATGGAAGTTGACACAGAGGCGAGGTATCCACCAATAGGGTCAAATGGAAACCAAGGTACTACATGAATCCCAATCTGTGATAATGTAAGCTGATGTCAAACACAAGGGAAACCACTCAGTCAAAGACCCATGATACTGATCGATGTTGAGCACAAGGTGACCTATCAATAATGAAAAAGGGCGAGGGTGCAGCTCTAGGCCTATCCTTAGAGCAAGATGTCATCATCGATAAGGACAAGACCCACCACCAAGAAGTCAATGGAGACCTTCTCAAATCGGCACGAGTAAAGGAATAATATAACTGATGTGATGATAGACATGATACTAACAACCAGGGATGGCCGACTGAAAAATGAGTCAAGAGACACCGCAGAGAGGCTGACTTAGGCTAACTTCCCTTGAACAAAAAGCACGACTCAATGTGACTATGTGGCAGCATATGATGACTCTGTATAAGTTCGTCATGCAGGAGGCATGAATGAACCCTCCATATGATTGGAAGAGATAACCAATTGGGGGAGAACTGACTCAATAACAAGGTCAAGGCATACCTAAGTCAAACTAAATCCTGCCCAAATGGAGGAGACTTTGTTTTGAGTGCTTTGTTCAAGGGCGACACGACTGACTCTAGTTGCCAACAATAAATGGAAATACTGTCCCGTTCCCGCTCTTTTTTGGAATATATAAATTTTTTTCTTTTTCTGTTAAGCTGGAAAAAGAATAAAAGAATGCTATGGTATAGTGGAAAGAACGAGTGTCGGTGAAACATATGATCTAGTTCCTGGGAATGGAACGTTCCTATGCTCAATGCAGGGAGGTGAAAACTGGCCAGTGACACTCAAAGGTGTGTTCCTTCCACGGGTCAAGGTGTGTCAAGCTGCAGAAGTCAAAGGTATGCAAGGTTGATTTTGCAGTTGTCATGGTCAAAAGTTGGCTTAAACACAAGTCTGAGTGGAGTCGGATCTAGGCCAAAAGGTGCAAGTAGTCAACATGCAATGCAGTAGTACAACTCAACACAAAGGAGCCTCTAGGGTATAAGGCCAGAACGAAGCGAAGAAGAAAAGAGGAATGAGTCTTCATCACATAAGTCATGGTGGGACTACAGAGGACTCCTGAGCCTACTCAAATCGGAGCAGCATGGGCAACAAATGTCAGTGAGGTGCTAACTACGATGCCCATGTAAAGGATGGCTTCTACCATCGTGTCATGATTTAAAGAATCGGCGAGTGAAGATGGCTTACGAACCATAACACGATGGGATCGACCCTATGGAAAATGTATCGACAAATGGAGGCTAGTATGCATAATGCAATGGAAAAATGGCTTCCCTAACCTATATGCTAGTGAGAAAACAATATCTGCCATGACGGGTCAGCAGTCATGGAACCGTCTTGAAACTGTCGAAAAAACATCCAAAATATCCTGAAAATCAAAACATTCTCAACATTCTAAGCTCCCAAGTTAAAAGTCACATGAGGCCAAACAAAATAAAATTTTGAAAAAAAATTGCATTTTCAAAACCTATAAAAGAGCTTTTGGACTCACCATTTTCACCATTTGAGTTTGAGAGCAAAGAAGTAGAGCAAAAGGAGCAAACTTCCCATATGCCAAATTCAACCGTTCAGATTCTTCAAAAACCTCCAAGTAACTCTTAGACTTGTCTTGCAATTGATTGTGACTAGTTTTAGAATTTTTAATTAATGTTTTACTGTTGATTTTTTTGCCAAAAATTTCACCGCGGCATATACGCGGGTTGGTAATACGAAACCTGTGTACATGCGGGCGCTATACGTGACTGTGTGCACAGGGACCCACGTATATACCGTGAACATTTTTAAACAAAAAACTAACGGTTGAAAATCATTTTGTCTTCAGGATGCTGGTCACTTTGCGAGAAAGAGAGCATACCACGGTGGATGATGAAGTAATGAACAATCCTGATGCTTTGGATGCCCTATGGGGATGTGGTTTGCTTAAATTCTTCAAACTACTGAATATGAAAGCAAACATACGTCTGCTTGAGATGCTCATTGATTACTGGAATATCGAGGAGGATGCCTTTATGATTGACCAGATGCCACTCAGGATAGAAGTGGAAGATATCTATTTCATCATGGGCCTTTCCTGAAGGGGAGAGGTAGTACATTCCTGGGGCGGGACACAGAGCAATCTCTCGATCGAGGACTACATACAGATATATTGTACGAGACATCCCAAGAAGGTTGGAAGTCAGATTTCTATCACACATGTGGCGAGTTTACTACTGAGGATAATCATGTTCACCATAGCTCGAGTGAACGGATCAGCTTCTCTGCACCAGGTGTCGTGGCTAACCATGAGTGTATTTTAATAGTATGTCTATGTTTCCTAGAGATCACAAGAATGGAGTTCATAGTTTTAAAAATATTAGGGAAATCAATTTCTACACTAAAATTGTATGCCTTAAAGGAGAAAGAAAATAGAAAACATCCATCATGCATAGCAATTCCTCCCCCTCTCTGAAAAATTAGCATGTCCTCATGCGATGCTAGAAAACAAAGAGAGGTGGTTGCTACCAGCTGTTGAATTCTATGTTTGGTGTAAAACAACATGAAATAAGGGAGGTGTTGAGAATGAATAAGAAGAGCAATGGATGATAAAGAATATGAATGACATGGTCATAAGAAAGAAATGAAGGAACACTCCCCCACACTCGAAAATGATATGCTGCTGAAAAATGGGAAGTGGTAAAAACTATGAAATGAAGGATGGTAAATAATGCTCAAAATGGATGTTCAGTAAATTCTCCTAAATTCGTAATAAATCAGAAAATTATGCTATTTTACCTCAAGTTTTACCTCCAAAAGAAAAATGTGGAATGACATATATGTATTGATAGTTGTTGAAGCTGATGTAGGCAAAGTTGGTGCTGAAAGTGATGCAAAAGGTGGAATCCAGGTAAGCACATAATGTCTGAAGAGTTGTTCATGTTCGCAAGTTGCTCGAGCCGCGTCTGTCAGTTGCAATAGTGTGGTCATGCTGTGAATAGAGTTTCTCCTGCGTACTGGTTGTTCTCCTACAAACAAATCATACTTGTGCATACAATGTTCTTGAAGCCATAGTGTTGGGTTTGAATAGCAACAGATAAAATGCATGCAAAAATTTCAATTAGAAAAACTTATCAAATCAACAAGTTATGGCAGAGTGTAGTAATCATATCACATGCAATCCCATAATGCATACATTCCCCCCCTCCAATTGGAAAATGGGTTCCATAACCATAAAGCATATGAGAGGGGTGGTGCGGACGGCAAGGCAATGGAATGAACAATATATCAGTAAGTGAAGCAGAGTACACTTATCAATGATAGGACGGTGAAAATTATGGTTATATTGAGAGAAAAGTGTGTAAAGATAGTTATGAATAAGAGATAGGACGCTTTGGATTGATGATAGTTTATACAAAACGAAAAAGGACAACAATATGCTAAAAAGATGCTTTGCTGATGGTATTCTAGCTGAAAATGATGTGATTGATCATAAAACAATTTCTCATGCGTAAAGGTTCAAAACAGGGAAAAGGTTAAGGAAGTAACTTCTCTGATAAAAAGAAAAATAAGAAAAGGGTATTATAATAATAATTGACGATAAGATATAACTTCAATACCATAAGCAGAGCCTCTGCTGCCAGTAGGCGTCCATAGCCTCGACAGAGTTGCTTTTTTTTAACCCATATGAGCCAGGATCCTCAATTTATAAGTAGAGAGTTACAGTGCTGTTCTACAGAAGAGATCAGTGTGCTGGCGTGGTAACCAGATAATCACACTGCCATTCACTGGGATGTAGCAAAAGTGATCAGGCCGGCTCGTGATGAGACCTCCTGTTCCAAGGATAATTTGGCTATCCAATGGATCATAACCCTGGTGTGGTGGCCATAATGGGAATGTCACTTTGTTACAGCCTTATGAACATGGTAGGCTGGCTCGTAATGAGACCCCCTATCCTCGATCTGCGAACAAAATTTTGTTATTATTACACATTTTTATGATAAAAAGAGGGAGGCTCAGTACTCCTTAAGAGCAGGGATGGCGGAAGAAGTTGAACATGCCAATAGAAAAAAAATATACCCATAATCTCATTTATTACAGACAGAGAAGATTATAACCAGGAAGGGTGGAACCAGCATGGTATTAAGATGGTCAATCAATATCATGTTCAACAGAAAACAATGCAGTAAAGTGATATATAAATAATTGTGTCCCTTCTGAAAAAAATCTATCATCAAGGAGCTGTCCGGTTAAAGATTATAACGTGAATGATATTAACTTTGCTTCAAAAGAACCCATAATTCTTGTCCTCATAAAAATAGTGTACTTCATGCCATGAAGGGGAATTAGTAAAATGTGGTTGAGATGGATTAGGAATAATCTCACAAGAAGAAAGAAGGGTTGCTCTTGAAAATAATCCCAAAGTGTTGCTCTTTTGCATGAACAGCAAAAACACTCAAAAAGTGGTGTTCCGTGTAGGAAACAGCAAAGAAAATGCACACCAAAAAAACAAAAATACACACAAAAAAAGCGTGAAAATGGAAATGCCGTTCCTTTGGAAAAAGGAACAGCAAAAACGCAAGTGCCGTTCCTTTGAAAAAGGAACAACAAATGCAAGTGTCGTTCCATTTCGAAAAGGAACAGCAAAAACATGAAAGTGCAAAAGTGCTGTTCCATTTCGAAAAGGAAGAGTAGCTGTTCCATTTTGAAAAGGAACAACAAAATGTGAAAGTGCAAAAGTGCTGTTCCATTTCGAAAAGGAACAACAAAACGTGAAAGTGCAAAAGTGTTGTTCCATTTCGAAAAGGAACAGCAGTTGTTCCATTTCGAAAAGGAACAGCAAAACGTGAAAGTGCAAAAGTGCTGTTCCATTTCGAAAAGGAATAGCAGCTGTTCCATTTCGAAAAGGAATAGCAAAACGTGAAAGTGCAAAAGTGCTGTTCCATTTCGAAAAGGAACAGCAAAACGTGAAAGTGCAAAAGTGCTGTTCCATTTCGAAAAGGAACAGCAAAACGTGAAAGTGCAAAAGTGCTGTTCCATTTCGAAAAGGAACAGCAGTTGTTCCATTTCGAAAAGGAACAGCAAAACGTGAAAGTGCAAAAGTGCTGTTCCATTTCGAAAAGGAACAGCAGCTGTTCCATTTCGAAAAGGAACAGCAAAACGTGAAAGTGCAAAAGTGCTGTTCCATTTCGAAAAGGAACAACAGCTGTTCCATTTCGAAAAGGAACAGCAAAATGAACTGTGAAAAAGGAACAGCAAAATGAATGGCTGAACCAAAAAGTGCTATTCCTTTAGAAAATAAATAGCAAAACGAAAATGATGTCCCTTTGAAAAAGGAACAGCAGGAACGACAAAAATGCACACAAATGCTGTCCCTTCAGAAAAGGAACAGCAAAATACACAACCATAAAATGCAAACATGCAAAGAATGAATTAGCTGTTCACTGCATTGATGCTGAGGATGAGTTGCACTTTGAATGAAGCAACACCTTAAACACAAAATATAAGAGAAATTAGAAAAAAAACAACAAAAAGCAGTATGTAAATAAATAAATTGAGTTACAACAGCTATGATGTTATGTCAAAAAAAATGATCTATTTGAAAAATGTTTTGGCAACAGTGACAAGACATGAATCTTCAAATGAAAATCAATTCTTCATTTCTTCTATTATGAATCCGTTGGGTAATGAGTTGGATGAAATTCCTTTGTTTTATTTAAAATTTCTTTCAAAAATCACTCGTCCATAAATTGACCTTCTTTATTTTCCCAAGACCTGCAAAAAACGAGTATCTACCTGCAATAAAACATTAAATCACGAAGAAAGAGAGGTGTACAAGCTCCCCTAATCCAATAATTATGTAAAAAACTAACAAGTAGTTATTCTGTAGAACAAATCCACAGAGAAAATAACAAAGTAAAATTTATTTGTTACCTGCGGGAGAGCAGTGGCCAATCATACTAACCTGCAGTGTTTTAATCACAACTTCTTTGTTTTTCGTCGAAATTGAGTGATTCCAAAGCCAAATGAGAGCTAATTCAAAGGTTTATCTCCATTAGAAACAGGTTTTAAATATTCAATGATATGATATGTCAATTTTAGTTAAAACAACCTGCATAATAGAGTCATTGTCGATTACCCGGCTTAGACCAACAGTTGATATTTCAAGCGTAACTTTTTCGTTTGATGTCGGATTCGAATGATTCAAATTGGAAATGAAAATATATTCATTTATTGATCTCCAATAGAAACAGGTTTTGAAGACAAGAAGAATTGATAGGTCAAATATTGTAAGGAACAGCCGGAAAGACAGAGTGCTGATTTACGATAGACAGTCAGTATTTTGATCACAACTTCCCCATAAGATATCGAAAATGAGTGATTCCAATTGCATTGTAAACTAGATTCATATGGGAATCTACCAGAGAAACAGGTTTTAAAAACATGGTCATTTAGGCCTCCAAAAACTGACTGTCCCAACTCTGTTCCTGAGCTGCCCGCTAGACACCCTGTCAATGTTTTGGTTCTAACTTTTTCGTTTCAAATCCAAATTGAGTGGTTCAAATTGGATTAGAAAGTAGACACCAAGGGCTACCTATGGTAGAAATAGGTTTTAAAAATATTCACTTTTGGTCCCTCAAAACATGACTGTCCCGACTGTTTTTCCAGAAATCTCATCAAGCCCGCAAGCCAAAAAAATGATATTCAACCATTTTTTCATATTGATGATAAAGATGAATATAAGTGTTTGTAGAATTGTTATTTCTATTATAAATCATCTACATACACAAATGAATTGAAACATTTATCATCGATGTTGATTTCAATAGCATGTTGCAACAAAAAACACTAGTTTTACATGGAAAAACAAAATGCATTTATTTATTCCCTTATTTATTTTATTTTCTACACCAACCTATTTTGATTTGAAAAATGAATATGACTACGTATATGAGTACTTCCAGTGAAGCCATTTTCGAAATAAGGCTTCATGTATACACATACCCAAATTTGAAAAATGCATATTAATGAAAATTAGGGTATGAGAAGCCATCTTCCCTTGAAAAAATGATATCAAAAATTGTTGAAGCATGGAGTGGTGTTGCAAACAAATGATGGAGTGAAACCAATCTTCAATGTATCCTTTATTTTTTTGATTTCGCATAGCCATCATATCATGAAGTTCTTGAGCTTTTAAAATAGCTTGTTGATGCATAGTAAAAGAAACCTCATTTTCCTCCATAGCTTCTACAATTTTTGCATTTGAAACATACTGAATCTCATTGTAGGTTTTCTCTAATAACACATGTGAGATAGAATGGGTGGGAAGGGTGGGTAAATTTGCCAGTTCAACATTGTAAGTATGTTATACTGGTTTATTATGGTGAGGGTGTGGAATTAGTTGAGGAGGAAAATGTGTAAGGAATGGAGCATTTTGATGATATGGTTGATTGGGTTGTGTGAATGGTTTTGATGGGCAAGCAAGATATTGTGGAAGAGCTGGTGGAGAATATGGAGAATGTGCTTGTGCTACAAGATGGGGGAGAGTAGTCATGCCATCATAAGATGAACCATGCCCAACTTGTAAACAAGATTGGTGGTTATATTGAAATTGACATGGCTGCCTTAACACATTAGCATTCCATAATGGATTATGCAAGTATGACAATGGAGAAAAAATGTTTTGAACCATACCTATAGGCCTTGTTGCAGCTTTCCCATCTCTTTGATATGCCACTTCCATCCTAGATAAGGAAGAGTGAGTATCTATGAGATGCTCCTTTCGGTCATGAGGGCAAAACACTTCATCAAATTCTTGATTTTTATGAACCTGCAAAACGTCCAATTTTTCATTTAGAGAGCTAATAAAATCAACTTTAAAATGTTCAAGTAAATCATTGATTTCAGCTCTTATGTCTCCTGTTCTTGTAGCAGATTTGGAAAACAAAGAAAAAACATCTCTAGGATTCTTACCAGCCTTGGAGATTCCTCTTGAATACCTTATGCACAACTCACAAACATCATCATATGATAACTGAAAAACATCACCTTTTCCTATCAGATTTAAAAGTTCTAAAAATTCATCTTTGATTCCTTTAAGAAGGAGTGTTTTTAAGATCTCTTTTTCCAAATGCTTATATTTTGATTTTTGAAGGTTGTAATGAAATCGATCTACATAGTCCTCCAAACTTTCATCTTCCCCTTGTATCATATCGAAAATATCTTCATTGGCTTTGCAATAGTCTTGGTACTTCTTCAAGAATATGTTCTTCATGTCCTCCCATGATTGGATGCAATTCCCACCTAGGCTCATGAACCATCGGAGAGCTGCTCCTTTTAGAGTAAGAGGAAACACTTTCAATCTTTGATCATTAGTACAATAATCATATCCTCTACAAAGTATTTCGAACTCAAATAAAAATGTATCTGGATCTTCATTTGCTAAACCATGAAAATTTGGTAAAGATGGGGGAATTATGTGCATTTGTGTCACTTCTCCTAGATCTTTGATAGGAAATTGAAAAGTAGAAACGTGAGCCATTTCTTACCATAATATAAGATGTTCTTCATGTGTTTCTTCGAGGCTCCTTCTTCAAATGTTCCTGTCAATTGGTTAGTGAAATGGGTGGTGCTTACATCACCACTTGCGTGAGATCATGTGATTCATTTTTTAAAAATTTTCTATCTTTTTCCTAATCATTCACACAAAAATTCAAACATCTATTTCTACCCTAGGTTCTTTAACAGTCCTGCTGGAAAGCGGACGGGGGAGCAGGGCTTTTACATGCTCCGTACGCAGGTTCTTACCTTCCGTTTTTAAGATCCAACTCTTCCCTAGCAGGCACTCATCAGATTCACACTACTCTTTAGAAATGGCTACACTCTCCCCGGCAACAGCGCCAAAATGTGGAGCGATAAAAAGGTGTCTTTTGAACTCCTAATTACCTTCACATTAATTATCAACCCAGGGACGACTTTGTATTTCAAGAGTGTACTCAGTCTGAGGCAGCTATTTACTCAAGAGTAATGTTTTGCAGTATAGCGCTTAAAACCCAAAAGTAAATGAATGCTTGAAAAAGAAATCTAATTGGAACAACAAGAAACTGAAATGTTCTAAACTAAATCATTCATTCAAACAACCATCAATCGAGGATACAGTAGCAATAACTCATTCCTCTAGAAATTGATGGAAAGGAAATTAGAGCATGGACCAAAGATCTGGGAGCTAAGCAGCGACTTGCTGACTCACTACAGCTTTAGACCTTCTCTCACACCAAAGCAGCAATTGCAAGTAAATGGAATGGCAGAAAGTAAAATGAAATAGCAAAAGGAAATAGAACAGCAGTAAATGAAACAGCAATTAAAAGAACTAAATCTCGCGAGTCAAAACCAATTTACTCACACTCTGCTATGAAATAACACTCTTCACTCCTCAAGCAAACTGGATGGAATATACTTTATGGAACAACACTCATCGATCATATATGCACACCTCACACTAATATAGTAATCTGGCAATTAAGGATAATACGGCTATGTTTCCAAATAGAATAACATTACTTTCGGATTCCCATAATCAGGATTTCAAATGAATCAAATGACAGTAATATTCAATACAGACGCTCTGTAACAGAAATAACTGGTTGAGACTAAAAGCATGCGATCAACTCTGAAAAGATTCAATTATACAATGCAGAGTCATTACACAGATTTCCTGAGAAAAACCATTAGTGCATTGATCATAACAGAGCATAACATAGCATATGAAAGATATATCAGATTACCGAGTAATAAAGATAAGCAAACCACGCATAAATCACAGTATAATGATACAACAACAATTGTAAAGATATGATACACAACAGCAGCAGCGTACTCCACCAGAGGCTGGGCCCTTAGCCGCCAGCGGACGCTGCTGGGTTACTTCAGAAGGAAAAGAGTGAACAGCAACGCCCAAATCATGTATTAATCATTAAATAGTGAAATCATTACAATAGTTGAAGCTTTGAGACTTACAGCATAAAACAATCCTTCCTTCCTCCTATCCTATCATGAATCCTTGCTTCTGAATCTCTAATTCAAATCATCAATTCGCCATCATTCAAATCCCCAAAGTCATCCTGAAGTCTCCCCCTCTCTGATCTTTGTTTTCATTTAAATAGAGAAAGATCAGAGAGCAGTTATAACATAGATAATTACAACATGATTTCCTTTACAAATTTGGGTTTATTCTAACTAGATGATCAACAAGAAAATATATTTCCTTTCATCTCTCAACAAAAGCAAGACGAATTTGGGTTTGCAGCTGAGATTTGGAGGATGGCCGCAACAGCAAATCTGAGAAAATCGTGCTCAAAGAACCCTACGTTTCTCTCTGTACAAGCCGAATTTGGGCAAACCGTTCTTTATTAAAGTTAATTGGGCCTGTTCTGGACAAAACCCATGTTCCGGATTTCTCAAATTCGTCTTCATTTGCTCAGAATCTCAACCGCAAAACTGTCACTCCTTAAACCAGCGAATTTCTGAGTTGGCAGATTTAAAAATCAAATCTTCAATCTGGAAGTTACATTGGAGGCTAAAAATGGTGAATAATGTTATAGCCAACTTATTAGAACTATCATTGATAAAATAATGCATAATCATCAATTTATTAGAAATAAAGGAGAATAGATAATATTCATTCATAGGAGCATAAATCATTTATAAAATGGATTTAAATGATAAATTATAACAAATGATATGATGAAGAATAGTGGAAATGGGTGGGATAAGTGTTGAAAAGTGATAATAATAATGGCATATTAACGACCCAACAGAGACTCCTTCTCCTATTTAAACTCTTACCATTGCTATGCATTTCTAGTTTCTGATAGTTGGCTAGTTGAGTAGTGCTGTTAGTGTTTGTGAATTTGCTAGATAGCTAGTGTGAGTGTGACAAGTGTGGGATTGTTGATAGCTTGTGGAAGGTTGTGAAGTGCCCTTAATCTTGTGTAAAACTTATGACTGAGAGAGACTTGTATGTTGGGAGAACCATCTTCAAAGAGTGAATGCTTGAAGAACAAGCTAGCTGGATCCCTTTGAGAAGGCTTGTGACATCAAGACTTTGGTTGTAAGCTTACTCTTATTTCATTATTAATACAATCAATGATGTTTTCCTATGTCTTGTATGTAATTTACTTGATAGCTCATGACTTCTTGACTTTGTGAGTAAATAGATCATTGTTGTTTTCCGGTTACGTGCTTTGTTATATTTCCTTCACATTGTTTCAGGTTGACCACTCATTAGGAGAAGGAAGCGGAAGCTGGAGCAGTGTAACGAAACTCCATCGACCACCTGTTAAGGGAAAAGTTCCCCTAGGGTCTTGGGCTAATACCCTAGCAGGCTGAAAGTTATCTATACAGAGAAACACACATTCCACACAACCATTATGCTAATATAAGCAAACTCTACGATAAGGGGCATACCTAAGGTCTTACGTTTGAGAAGGTCCTTCCAGGGTCCAAACCCTTCTTGGAGTTCCTTTTGCTCCTTTGACCTGCAAAACAACCAATTCAAGAAAGTACAATAGTATATGGACTAAACATTATAAAGAAACCATCTTCATATTATAAAGAAAGGTAGTTAGTTATGAAATTAAACAACCATTCACATATGAATTATAACATGAATATCATAAACATGAAGAAGATTTATATCAGGAACAAAGACATGTGTTTCTTTAATAGGGAAATAAAGTACAGAAAGGAACAATTTCACCTGACTCGTCCTTTCGCAGGCTCCAAGCGGAACCGTCCTCCCGATTCGTCCAGTCTCAAGCCTTTAACAAACTCCTTCCATGACTTACTCCATGATATCACAAGTAGAAAATGGACATCATCACATAAGGAAACAAGGGTTTCCTGTAAAAATGGGGGAAGTGCAGGAGGCACAAGGATCTTCAGACCTGGTCAGGCAAATCTCATCATAATAACCTTTCTCTCTCTTCTCTCCTCCTTTAGGCCTTCCATGGAAGACTTTTTATACTTCTCCCAAAGTAGTTTTTTAGTTGGGAATTGGTTGGGAATAGTTGGGCCACAGGCACTAACAGGTGATCAGTAGGTAAAACCTACGATCTCCACCTGAAATTAAGGAGTTTTATATTTTTTTAAGTGTTTTAATACATATACATGGGTTGGGTATACACCTACCCGCGTATACACACGTTTAGCTCAGGGCAATGTCACGTATAAGGGATAAAACACTGTTTTTAAAATTTTTGGACCAGGTTTGGAAGGAGGGGTTGCCCTAGGGCATGAGTGTAGCATCACAAACCATAAGAGTGAGATTTGGAGCTATAACATAGGCCCCTTAATATATGAGGTCAGAAGGGGTACATGATGGCCAAAATGTATTAAGCAAATACATGGAAAGGAAATCTGTCAAAAACCGAGAAGGACTTCACCAAAGTTCAGCCTGCCAAGCCACAAAAGGAGATCAGAAAGAAACACTGTCTGAGGCGGGCATACCCATGCTCAAAAAAAGTAAAGCATGTCCGCATATCAAGTACAAGCGGATCCACTAAGTATACAAGTATAAATGACCGGAAGATACATAATGTATCATATGATCATGATCGAACAAGTACATGTCTGAATATCACAGATAAGAATGTCAATGATGCTGAAGGATGAACCAGATCACTGATATCGAGAACTGATCACAAAAGGTACCAACTAAACATGATGGAATAGGATGGTACTACACTGCAAACTCAGGTGCCAACATATAGAATTTCTCCATGATTGACTGCAACATATAAGGTGGAATGGCATCAAATAGCAGCAACAGGAGCAACTGTCAAGTGAACCAATGAATGCTGATACAACCTGAGGTCTTCACCAATTGCCGTGGTACATTTCTACACCATGGGAATAAATGATCTGAAGTCAACCATGTGAGAAATCGTTTGATTACCGGTCATTGATGTATACCGTTAACAAATGTGAGACTGCTCACCAATAATGATAATGAGCGTCAAGGTACCCAGTACAATCTAACAAGTGTGAATAGATGAGCTGGAGTCAAACACCTATAAGAATCTATTGATCAGGAGACAATGATGGTTTCCCACTATCAATAGCGAAGGATCTGCCACTAATGACTGCAAACCCCAAGGTACTACCAAATGGACTCTAGATCTTTGCCCCAGAGTAATGAGTCAGAGTCGATAGGGAAAGATCCGCTGGAAGGAAGGCATTAGGGCATCCTTCATCAATCTAGCGCGAGTGTAACCCGTAGGCCAATAATGTGGAAGGAATCGGATGAAAGAGATGTAGTAACCCAACCGAAGTACGTTTCCGGTGTACACAAGATGTGGCTAGCGCACGACAGAAACCCTCTGAACCAACCAATAATGGAAGTTGACACAGAGGCGAGATATCCACCAATAGGGTCAAATGGAAACCAAGGTACTACATGAAGCCCAATGTGTGATAATGTAAGCTGATGTCAAACACAAGGGAAACCACTCAGTCAAAGACCCATGATACTGATCGATGTTGAGCACAAGGTGACCTATCAATAATGAAAAAGGGCCAGGGTGCAGCTCTAGGCCTATCCTTAGAGCAAGATGTCATCATCGATAAGGACAAGACCCACCACCAAGAAGTCAATGGAGACCTTCTCAAATCGGCACGAGTAAAGGAATAATATAACTGATGTGATGATAGACATGATACTGACAACCAGGGATGGCCGACTGAAAAATGAGTCAAGAGACACCGCAGAGAGGCTGACTTAGGCTAACTTCCCTTGAACAAAAAGCACGACTCAATGTGACTATGTGGCAACATATGATGACTCTGTATAAGTTCGTCATGCAGGAGGCATGAATGAACCCTCCATATGATTGGAAGAGATAACCAATCGGGGGAGAACTGACTCAATAACAAGGTCAAGACATACCTAAGTCAAACTAAATCCTGCCCAAATGGAGGAGACTTTGTTTTGAGTGCTTTGTTCAAGGGCGACACGACTGACTCTAGCTGCCAACAATAAATGGAAATACTGTCCCGTTCCCGCTCTTTTTTGGAATATATAATTTTTTTTCTTTTTCTGTTAAGCTGGAAAAAGAATAAAAGAATGCTATGGTATAGTGGAAAGAACGAGTGTCGGTGAAACATATGATCTAGTTCCTGGGAATGGAACATTCCTATGCTCAATGCAGGGAGGTGAAAACTGGCCAGTGACACTCAAAGGTGTGTTCCTTCCACGGGTCAAGGTGTGTCAAGCTGCAGAAGTCAAAGGTATGCAAGGTTTATTTTGCAGTTGTCATGGTCAAAAGTTGGCTTAAACATGAGTCTGAGTGGAGTCGGATCTAGGCCAAAAGGTGCAAGTAGTCAACATGCAATGCAGTAGTACAACTCAACACAAAGGAGCCTCTAGGGTATAAGGCCAGAACGAAGCGAAGAAGAAAAGAGGAATGAGTCTTCATCACATAAGTCATGGTGGGACTACAGAGGACTCCTGAGCCTACTCAAATCGGAGCAGCATGGGCAACAAATGTCAGTGAGGTGCTAACTACGATGCCCATGTAAAGGATGGCTTCTACCATCGTGTCATGATTTAAAGAATCGGCGAGTGAAGATGGCTTACGAACCATAACACGATGGGATCGACCCTATGGAAAATGTATCGACAAATGGAGGCTAGTATGCATAATGCAATGGAAAAATGGCTTCCCTAACCTATATGCTAGTGAGAAAACAATATCTGCCATGACGGGTCAGCAGTCATGGAACCGTCTTGAAACTGTCGAAAAAACATCCAAAATATCCTGAAAATCAAACCATTCTCAACATTCTAAGCTCCCAAGTTAAAAGTCACATGAGGCCAAACAAAATAAAATTTTGAAAAAAAATTGCATTTTCAAAACCTATAAAAGAGCTTTTGGACTCACCATTTTCACCATTTGAGTTTGAGAGCAAAGAAGTGGAGCAAAAGGAGCAAACTTCCCATATGCCAAATTCAACCGTTCAGATTCTTCAAAAACCTCCAAGTAACTCTTAGACTTGTCTTGCAATTGATTGTGACTAGTTTTAGAATTTTTAATTAATGTTTTACCGTTGATTTTTTTGCCAAAAATTTCACCGCGGCATATACGCGGGTTGGTAATACGAAACCTGTGTACACGCGGACGCTATACGTGATTGTGTGCACAGGGACCCGCGTATATACCGTGAACATTTTTAAACAAAAAACTAATGGTTGAAAATCATTTTTTCTTCAGGATGCTGGTCACTTGGCGAGAAAGAGAGCATACCACGGTGGATGATGAAGTAACGAACAATCCTGATGCTTTGGATGCCCTATGGGGATGTGGTTTGCTTAAATTCTTCAAACTACCGAATATGAAAGCAAACACACGTCTGCTTGAGATGCTCATTGATTACTGGAATATCGAGGACAATGCCTTTATGATTGACCAGATGCCACTCAGGATAGAATTGGAAGATATCTATTTCATCATGGGCCTTTCCTGAAGGGGAGAGGTAGTACATTCCCGGGGCAGGACACTGAGCAATCTCTCGATCGAGGACTACGTACAGATATATTGTACGAGAAATCCCAAGAAGGTTGGAAGTCAGATTTCCATCACACATGTGGCGAGTTTACTACTGAGGATAATCCTGTTCACCATAGCTCGAGTGAACGGATCAGCTTCTCTGCACCAGGCGTCATGGCTAACCATGAGTGTGGCAGTTGAATGTCTCACCACTGTATTTGACTGGTGTACTCCTCTTCTAGCTAGCATGAAGAGCCAGCTCACTTCTATCAAGAGGGGGCAGACCAAAAACTTTGGATATGGGACTATTCTGTGTTATTTCTTTTTTGAGAGGGTCCCTGCACTCCGCCCTAGGGTAGCAGTTTCCATCAGCAACCCATGAGATCCACGCATGGGCAGGTGGGCTGACCTGATGAAACGTCTAGCAGGTGGGGACATCCCACTGACTGCATTTGACGATGACTTCTTTACCTGGTGGGATCAGTAGATCATCACCATAGATAACTACCCTTATGCTAGGTTGGATTTCCAAGGAGATCCCGATCTAGCAATACCACCGACCGCAACATGGGGTGACATTGGTAAGTATTTTTGATTTTATGATTTTTTTTTTGGGTTTTTCAAATATAATAATGAAATTTGAAAAATATTTTTGATGGGATTCAAATGACTAATATGATGATCATGTTCCAGATATTGGGCTGGTATGACCAGATGGGTTCCCGCGGCATGGACGTTGCGGCCGACGAGCTGAAGAGGCGGCTGTTGATACAGAATGACTTCTACATACCGTTCAGCGACACTTGGTGAGACTAAGCCACCAAGTACCGATGGCTGCCATAGAGGACCTTCCTGAGGATATGTAGCGTCATGTGGTTGTCATGCCACGTGACTGGGTTCGCACTTTTCGGCGTGTGGCCGATGCGATAACTACCTACTTAGCCGCTCATCCTGAGCTGGGGCACTAGATATACCAGACATGATTATGGGCATTTAAGTCCCAATTTTGTATATTTTTTGGACAAACTTCTGTACACTCGAGATGTTTTATGATATATATATATATATATATATATATATATATATATATATACAGTTTGAATTTTTTATGCTTGATTTTATTGTGATGAATGATTGATATGCCAGTTTAATGCTTGATTAGCGATAGAATCAGCTAACCAATTATGAGATCTTGGAATGTGCAAATAATTAATATAAGTAAATGATCTTTGCAACAACCTCACTCTTAAATACTGGCAAAATAAACATGAATCCCTTACCCGATAAATGTTGTTCAATTGTGACACTATCAATTGTGAATCAAGGTAAACTACCAACGAGTCGATTCCATAAGAAATTGCCTCGGATAATAAATTAATGACGACAGTATACTCAGCCATGTTGTTTGAAGTGGGACCAATGCATACGCCCCTTGATACCATCAATTGACTAGTTGGATAGTAGAGTACCCAAGCTATGGAAGCGAGATTCCGAGTGTGCCGACTAGCACCATTGGCAAACCCAAAATAGACCAAGTCATCTATCAACACCTGCCGCAGCAAACCAAAAAGTTCTGATATCAAAAAACTCTCAATGAGATATGTACAAATATACATAATGTACAAAGAAGCCATTGCCTAACTCCTACTTAAGCAAAGTACTTCTTTAGGTAGAGCCCGTTTCGGGGCTCCGCCAACTTGTTTCCCTCAAAATAAATTAACTCATACGACCCTTTTTCTAACACTCGTTTAATAATGAAGGGACCGTACCACATAGGCTTAAACTTTCCTGCCCCCAAGGTGTCCTTATCTTGGTCATAGACCAAGACAAGGTCACCTTCAGAAAATACTCGAGGACGGACAACTTTATCATACTACGTTTTAACCCTTTTCTTATGAGCCTCATTCATCGTGGCGGCATCTCGACACTGCTCATTGAGATGTTCCAAGTGAAGGAGGTGCTCTTCGAGACTCGAAGTCTCTGGAAGGAGCTCAACAGCTAACTTAAGAGATGGAATTTCACATTCAATAGGGAAGATAGATTCCATCCCATAAACTAACTGAAAAGGTGTAAAACCAGTAGCAGTCTTCACGGAGGTCCGATATGCCCAAAGAGCCGGATACAACATAAGATGCCAATTGGACCGATTTTTGTCGATTATCTGTTGCAGGATCGTCTTAAGAGTTTTGTTAACTGCCTCGACCTGTCCATTGGCCTGAGGATAATAAGGAGACGAATGCTCCTGCCAGAAACCCAGTTTGAGAGCCAAGTCAGACATCAGTTGATTCTGGAAATGACTGCCATGATCAGTGACAATCTCTCTCGGTATATCGAATCTTGAGATAATATGATTAAAAAGGAACAATACTGCCATGTCATTATCATTTTTATAAGTGGGCATGACCTCGGCCCACTTCGTAAAGTAGTCTACAGCCACGATAATGTACCTGTGATTTGCCGCTGAAGGAAGATTACAAGTTACAAAATCAATACCCCACTTAGTAAAGGGACCGACGATGACAACGGGAAAAAGAGGAGCTGGATGTGCGTGCATATTCCGAGTATAAATTTGACACGGGTGATAGTGTTTGACCGCTTCAATACAATCTTTGAAGAACGAAGGCCAAAAATAGCCGGCACGTAAGATGCGCTGGGCTGTAGCAAGCCCTGATAGATGACCACCACAAACTGCACTGTGGCAGTCATTTAGCACTGACTCTGCTTCCTCTAAGGTTAAACAGCACCGAAGGATTGAATCAACCCCTCAACGATATAATGTATCACCAATGATAACATAATTTTTAGCCAGGTGACGTAATTTTTGACGTTCATCCTTGGAGAAAGTAGAGGGAAATTTCGAAGTCTGGAGATAGACAGTGATATCTCCATACCAAGGGTCGAGTGAAGAGATGAAAAATAAATTTTCGTCGGGAAAAATTTCCTCATAAATAGTATCCTCTCCACAAGGCAGCTCTGAAATTAGCTCGGCGAAAACCATGGATTTCTTAGACTTGACAGACAAGAACTCGAGATCAAATTCTTGCAAAATGACTATCCATCAATTATATTTTCCCCCAATCACTCGCCTACTGAGGAAAAATTGAAATGGATTGACCGTCGCTAAGACAAAAGTTTTGTGTAGCAGGATATAATGATGGAGCCGTTGGACAGCATGAATAGTTGCCAAAGCCAACTTCTCAACCAGAGAATAGCAAAGTTCAGGACCTATTAAGCCTCGGCTCAAATAATAAATCACATGCTCTGTGAGAGCATCATCTTCCTGAATGAGAACCATACCAATGGTTGATTCTGCTACAGCGAGATATAAAAGGAAGTCCTTACCATAATCCGGTGGACTCAAAAGCGGGGTAGAGACTAATGCCATTTTCAAAGCATCGAACGACCATTGTGCAAAGTCATCCCACACAAATGGAACTCCTTTCCATAGCAAATGCATGAACCCTTTAGTGATCTTGGAATAGTTCGCTATAAACCGTCTTAAGAAATTAGCCTTCCCTTGAAGACTTTGAAGTTGTCGAATTGAGGAAGGGGGAGGCAACTAAACTATTGCCTCAACCTTGAAGCGATCAACCCTAATCCCTTCATTTGACACAATGAACCCTAACAACCGACTGAACGTAACCGCAAAAACACACTTGTTGGGATTCAACTAGATTTTATAATAATGACATCGCTCAAAAAACATTCAAAGATGACTAGGGTGATCAATTCTCTTTCGAGAATGAGTAGCAAGATCGTCCAAGTATGCTTCGATGATATGTTTAATGTCGTGGAAAGCATATGACATGGCCCACTGAAAAGTGGCTCCAACATTTTTAAGACCAAAAGGCATCTTTCTGTATGCAAAGGTACCCCAGGGACATATAAAGGCTGTCTTATGTTGATCTTCAGGACGGATAGAAATTTGATTATAATCGGAAAAATCATCCATGAAGGAAAAAATCTCATTACCCGCACACTCGTCAATAATTTGATCAATGAATGGCATGGGGTAATTATCTTTCAAACAAGCCTTGTTTAGGTCCCTAAAATCGATGCATACTCGGATTGTTCCTTGCATTTTATCCACAGGGACTGGATTAGAAACCCAATCAGTAAGGGGAACAGGGTATATAAAACCCTCCTTGAGCAGCTTCTCAACTTCAGCTTTAATTGCTGTTGCTTTCCTAGGATTAACCGGTCGAAGCCTTTGACGGACCGGTTTGGCATTTTCATATGTCTTGATCTCATGTTGAACTATAGAAGAATCAATGCCAGGCATTTCTTCATAATACCAAGCAAATAAATCTCGAAATTCCTTGAAAAGGTTGATGTAAATTTGAATTTCTTCAGGGGAACATTCGATTTCGATGAAGAGATTCTCGATTACATTAGGGTCCCTAAAGATGTTTATAGATATCGTTTTTGAAATCACTGACATATTACCTTCAGCACGAAAGTGTGCTGGAGCCAAAGGATTTGATACCGTACAAACATCACTAGTAAAGAGCTTGGAGAATCTAGATTCTACTTCATGCAATGGAGGAAGAAAGTATGAACGATGGTGTAAGTCTTCCCAAGGTCGATCTATACCCATCATTGCTTCGAGGATTGCTTCTTCAGAAGGTAAAACCGAATCTAAGCAGTCCAAGGCAGAGGTAGAATCAAGGCTCCAGGCTAGGGCCACATCACCATCTAACTCCTCTTCGGAAAAAGGAGTAGAATGGTTGTCTGCAGAGTTAACGATAGACTGATATCTAAGCTCAACTACAGACATAGGGAATGCCATTCCATTTACTTGTCCTTCAGCTAATGTGGTCGTAGGTGAAGAAAAGGTCCAAGGGTTTGAAAAATAATGAGTTCGGAAGAACTCTTCTCAAGGAGACTCCTTCGATGATGAAACGACATTGATTCTAGTGATAGGAGAGGGAAGATCAAAGGTACCCATCAATGAGGAATACATCCCCACTCCTAGATTCTCAGTAGGTGGATGAGGGTTATCTACTAAGGGAACAATAGAGTCAGAGATTGCTTGAGTATCGGTTGGACAATAATCCAATTGATCAACCTTAACGATTTTCCCCTCATGAGGAAAGAAAATGACACGAAAGAGAGTCAAAACAATAGCATCCATTTCGTATACCCAGTTCCTTCCTAAGAGGAGATTGTAGTCTAGGTTAGCATCAATTACTTCTACTTCAATATTGATGACCTTCCCCCCAACACATATAGGGAAGGCCGGGATAATCCCATGCAGCTTATGAGAATGACCATCAAATGCAGTCAGGATGGTAGGTGAAGGAACAACCAAAGGCGATCTAATAGCCTTCTAGCATGACATCGACATGACGCATGTGGAAGCTCCTTCATCAATAACGGTACGAAAAATGTTAATTTTCCGGTATATAGACTTTATTTGGAAAGCCATATGATGAGGGAGTTTCTTTTTGACATTTAACATGTCGAAAGTGAGCACTAAAGAGTTAGTTGGATCAACTGCCCCAATCGCGGAAAGTAAAGCACTTTGTTGAGCCAGACATGACTGAAGAACCTCTAAAGTGGACATGGCGCACGGACTCTGAGCCAGATCCTCAACAATGGAGAATTTCTGGGGGCCCTAGCATTAGGATTAATAGTCGCGCATTTAGCGGAACCTTTCGGTATCCGTGGTATAGTCTCGACAGGGGGTCGCTCAATATGAAGGTCGGTATTTCCGGGAGCAGTTTTATCCTTGGAAGTTTCAGCTTCACCGCAATCACGTGACCGAGTAGCCACATGGATGTTAGAACCCATCATGAAAACATTTGATGATTTTTCCCCTTCCTGGTTGCCCCCTGTGAAGGTTCCAGGGTTTGAACTCGCGCTAGCAAGAAGTTGCTGCCCTTGGGGAAAAGGGTTGGTTAACACAGCCTGAGAACTAGAAGTCCCTTGCTACCCTAACAAGCACTAAGCGTCTTCAATCTTGGGGCAGAGGTGAGTTAAATGGTCTCCACTGCACAACTTGCATGGAAACTTGAATTTCTTTCTAGACTCATTTCTACCACCATCAGCATTATTACCGGATTTATTTGCGTTAGCCTTCCCATCCTGGTTCTTTTTCTTACCTTGTCCTTTCTTTTTCCCATTGGAATTTTGATTTCCTTTAGGGTTATTAGATTTGACAGCATTAATCGAAGAGGGTTGGGAAGCCGGAGGGTTAGATGATGTGACTTGGTTGTTAGGAGCAGTTTACAAAGACAACTGTTGCAATTGGCTCAACAAGTTCACTGCATTTGTGTCTACCGATCCAACGATAGCATCTGCATGGGGACCTGGCTTCGAATTGGCTATATCAACCTTAGATCCAGGAGCATCTGGCAAGTATTTTTTTAGGATCCCAGCCTGAGAGTAGATCAATTCTAATTGCTGGGCCCTAAAAATGGCTTGCTCCTTAAAATAGACTCCAGACATGGAGACATCCTTAGATATCTCAGGTTGTAAAGATTTCAATAACCATTCGAGACGGTACTCCGGAGGGATTTCGGCTTTAATGAGCCTCTTTCTCCGTCTCCATTCCTGAATATGGTCAGAAATGTGAGTTGCCTTATCCTCACGAAAAGTGGCCAGAAGTTCAGTTCCGGCATCATAACAGACAGGCAACTGGAAATGATTTAAGAAAATATTAGCTAAGTCAGCGAAATATGTAAAGCTTCCCCTTGGCAACTCTATATACCATTTAGCTGCATTACTAGTCAAGGTGCATTGAAAAAGTCTCAACCTAATTGAGTCATCAATAAGGGAGTTCGATGAGCACCACAAATGGAATGTGGTTACATGGTCGCTTGGGTCTTCATCGCTCTTCCCTTCGAATTTTGGAATGTCCGAAGGGAGTTTGGTTGGGACTAGAGGCCAAGCCAGATTGTATTTGATTGGATCGTTTGTTAACTTAGTGAGATCTGGAAAGTTCAAAGTTGCCAGAAATGGAAGCTTAGGAGGACCTTAGGGATTCCACCCAGACTGGGTGGAGCTCCCAAAGTTCTGAAGAGATTGGCCTAGATTTTGGAAGGCACCAGGCTGCCCTAAGTAACCAGCAAAACCAATTGAACCAAAAGGCAAGCCTTGTGATCCAGCAAAATTCAGAGTTTGACCCACTCCGGCCGCAAAGCCTCCATAACCAGCAAAGCTTCCTCCTAAGGGATTATAAGGAGTTGATAACCCCTGATACGGATTCCAAGCAGAAGCTAAGGAAGGAATACTTTGAAATGAGATAACTATGGAGTACGGCCTATTCCCTTGTTGGCCAAAGAACGGATTCCTAGTTCCCATGCCACTAACCACAGGGTTAGTCCAACCTTGGAAAGGATTGCTGCTTTGTCCTGTAGCAGAAAAAGGCATAGATCCTACTGTCGGGTTGGAATGTGGTATATGACCACTTCCAAAAGGAAAACCCTGGAATGAAGCCGATCCACCCATCATGGATGTGGCGGCACTAAACGAAACTGATGGAATACCCTGTGAATAGGTGCCAAATGGGAAGAATCCAGAACTAAAAGCATTGGTTTGGGAATTTCCACTCGTGGAAGGAATGGAGGTAGACCCAACTAAAGATGTGCTAGCAAAAGACCCAAACAAAGGAGAAAAGGAGATGGAAATCATTCCTCCCCCTTGTACTAATGTTGGAGTCTGCATAGTTGTAGCACTTGTAGTAGAAGCCATGCTTCCAGTAGTGGTCATCGATGGTAAGTGCGTAATGTGACCTGGACTTGACGGTCTATGTGTCAGAATCCCAACGTATTGTAATACTTCCGGATGGCTATATGGTAGGGGAGAATTCGGAGCCGCTTGTTATCACTCAGGTTGTTCCCTGCCTCCAGAAGGGAATACGGCCGAGGTAACCACTAACCAGTCTTTTAGCTGCAGGTTCTAGCCTACCTGCAACCAAAGAGGGCTCTCTCTTTGTAATTTAGCTTTATTTTGGAGTATTTTAGGCTAGTTATGATGCACATAGTTTGATTTTTAGTTTGTTGGATGGTGATATCAAATAGAGCTGGGATGCAAGTCTAAAACAGTTCATACCATTGGGCAAATGGGGTCAATGATGATGTACTGCTGAAAGTGTTTCTTTGGTAAAGGGAAATGCTACAGAGCAAGATAATCAGTCTTGGAACAATTCTGAGATCTGGAAGCTAATGGAATGTAATCCAGTGGATGAAGGGCAGTCAAGAATCCTTCATTATGCTGGCAGAGGGAAGGTGCATGAATATTATCAAGGAGCAGTTAAGAATTCCTAAATAGTATTCAAAATGAAAGAATTAGTGAAAACAAGAGCAGCTAAGAATTCCTATTTATGACTAATTCTGAAGAAAACATAATTAATAGTAGAGATTGAACACAGAGTATATTTAAACAAATTCTGGGCTATTATTTTTCTCTGTTACTAAGATCATGAGACATATATGATATTTGCAAACACAGGAAACATAAACGTAGGTTAGAGCAACTTATTGATCCATAGAAAGACACAGGAATTCTGTAGCGGTTCCCAGAACATCAAATCCACATTCAGACGGTGCAGCAACAATGAACTTCAACAACCTTTGTATTAGACAGTCTCAAAATTTATAGCGCAGTCCAGAGAGAAAATCACCAACCCCAAATACATTCTATGGGGAGGTATTTATACAAAAATGAGATACAAAATATCTTGTAGATAAGTCTTCATGCAATAACTTCCTTCACCAACTCTTCAAAAGAAGTAAATAAGAGAAATAAATGCCACAGTAAATGTTGGTGTGCTAGCTGTCCAATTTGTCAGAGATAATTGACTTTCTAGACTAAGTGAGTCGGCTGATGGCTACGTCTTTATTCTGCGTTTCCTGCGTTTGCTGTCTTGCTGTCTTACTGTGTTGGCCTTGTCATCAGTGCTTGTTTTTATTTTTATAAATGAGCTGCAGTTATAATTTGACTTTTCCTTTTTTGCTATTTTTACTCCTTGACAAGTGGCCTGTGCCTTTAAATTTGTTGATCTATAGCTGACCCAAAAAGAGGAAACAGAAACAAAATCACCTTAGTAAAATTTCCAGCATTCTCTGCCACCAATCTTCTGTAGGCAACTGATGTCTTTGTATTTTTATCCGTGTTTCATCAGCTTCAGTGTATCTATAGAAATTGGGCTGAACCTCAAAAAGGTAATTTATCTCATGTTCAATGTAGAACAGATTTTCTAATTTATCATAAAGATTCTGTCCAGAGGGAGGCCCTATTTCTTCTGAGGTGCTAGAGGATGCTGTAATTTGATTGGAAACATAATTATTCACCCTGTTGGCATACTGTTCATGTGTTAGCAGCCTTCCACTGCTGGTTAATAAGCTGGGTAGTCCTTTGCTCTGCAATGTTGTAAACTTTATTTTGAAGTCATTTATTTCTGCCTGTATTTCCTGGCACTTTCTTTCTAGAGTTTGCACAAAATTCCTCAGGGTCAGCACCTTTTTCACTATCAAAATGGTATCTATCCTGTTCCTGATATCTAGTGCTGCTAGTTGTTCCTTGGTATGAGTATTCAAAAATTGAATCTTTCTGTTGGCCTGTTCAGGCATGTTTCCTAATGCTACTCTAGCCTTTTGAGTATCAAATTGAGTTTGGCCTATCAAATCTATTTGCTCATGTATAGTTTGGATTGATTGCCATTGGTCAGTGATAGATTGGCCAATCTTGGCCCACAAAATTTTCTTGATCTCAGCTAGAGTTTTATCTAGAGTAAGCTCTTTTTCTAAGGACTTTATTTTATTGTCTTTGGCCAATGAAGACATTCTCTCCAAATCCAATTGAGTATTTGTATTTTTCAATGATTCTTCATTTGATGGGCCAGCATTGCCTTGTCTGCTAGAGTAGCATAGACCATTTCACCTATCTGCTTGTGTAGCTCAATTTGGTCCATCGGGTGTATGTCCTTGGCGACGACCTCTAAGTTTGTCTTTATGTAATCTACAACTGTCTGTGGCTGTGGTATTTTTGGTTTGAAATGACTTAAGATTATTTTCTCCTCCTTAATGTCATAAGTTGCCATTAATCTCTCCTGTTTGGAGGGTGTTGCCTTCAGAAATCGATCATACAATTGTATTCTCAATAGCTCATTTTGGGCCTTGATTTCCATGAAAATTCCTTTAATGCCAGATGGTTGTGCACCTTGCTACCTTGAGGAGGACACCTCCATACCATGTTGCCTCTCTGTTTCTTGTCTTTGAGAGCTGATGGATGCTTGCTGACTGGTTTCCCTCTCCCTCCTTGGGCTCTCTATGAATTCTTCACCAATTTCCTCTTCAATTTGAGGATCTATTATTTTCCTTTTGGCCTCTGGTTGCTGTGTTGAGCCACTAGCAGGTGTAGTTTCTTCCCTATCCCACTTCTTGCCTCTTTCCTCATTAAGAGGAGTCTGTAAAGCTGGTACCTGTGGAGCCTCTGTCTGAAGTGGAGAGGTTTGCCCTTGACTCTGTTCCGTGGACGTAGTTGGCTGTTCTGTCATTGTTTCTTGCTCTACATCAACTACCTCCTTGCCCTTTGTTGTCCCTGTTGCTGGTGTAGACCTTTCTTGGGCAGTTTGTGGAGCAGCAGCTGATGTGCCTTCTCAAACTTGCTTTAGCAGTTTGAATGTCACCTGCTCAAAAGAATCCAAGTCAAGAGTATTTTCCAAATATTTTACATTTTGCTCCATTATTTCTTCTTGGGTGAATTCTTCAACTAGTGTCCCTGCCACCCACTCATCTTGGTTGGCAAATTGTTCAATCTGTGGGATTTTGCAATGTTCATAGGCTGACAGCCTATATTTTATTTTTCTGGCATTGATAAAACCATTTGGGTCATAAGGTACCCACCAAAAACTTCTTTTTAACTTGAATTTCTCCCCCAATATTTGATCAACATCTTGCCATCCTTCTTTTTTGTTTATGACAAAGGGGCCTAGTTGGTCTTTGAATTTCAACTGAGCCTTTTTCTTGGTGCTATGAAAATGAGTTAAATCAGAGTTGATAAATTTCCTGTAATATTCTAAGGCAAACAATCTCATTGGCACATATCTTGGCAGCCTGTAGGGACAGAGCTCACAGCCATATATCCTAATGACAGTGTGATTCTGGTACAAGTACCAATCACCTATTTTGTAGTTCTTTGAAAGCTGCAATTTTTTCTGCATGTCATAAGATAGCCTAGTAGGAGGAGTTCTCATCAGGAGACAAGAGACTAGATAGAAAAACAGGTCCATGAACTCACAGTAAGAGTAGGGGGAGTTGTGGACTTCATGAAAGACTGAGGTCCAAAAAATCACAGACCTCTTTTCTCCTTTGGAGTCCAATCTTTTGATGGGGCATTGGAAATAGTCTGGCTGATAATACATGAATAGATGATAGATGTAAGATGAGTATTTGAAGACTTCCTCCCTATCCAGTTTTAGCAGTTGGTCATGTATCTTATTGGCAATGAATTTGGCATAGTTGTATTTGACAGCAGGGGGCTGTCCTGGGGTAAATGTAGACAACAAGACCAATATACTATGATCAACATGTTCACTTGTCTTGAAGCCCAGTACATAAGATATCACATCTACTAGTAATTTTCCCACTTCATTGGAACATACATCGAGAAAAGGAGGTGGCCCTGTAGGCTGGCGGTCTGCTCTTATGAATACTTTGGCAATTCAGGCTATCTCTGAGCTGGAGAGTTTGGGACCTTCATCAAGCAGGAATTTCATAGAAAGAGGGACCAGAAGCTGAGTTTGCTTGAAGTTTAGCATTTGATTGATGGAGTTAGGAGTTATATGGAAGAGGATGTTCCCAGATGGAGACTTGACTACCCTTTGAGTTGAGTCATAGTTTTCACAGCAAAGGCGAATTATTTCAGGGAAGACATTGACAGAAGGGAGGAAGTATATGGGAAAATTTGATTCCCATATCCCATAAATGTCACTGTTGTTCAAATAACTGTTCCTCAGATGACAGAAAGTCTGCAGGTGGTTTATGTCACCAACCAAGTCTTGAATTAAGTGATCCCTATCAACCAAAGTTAACGCTTCTAGTTCCTTGTGAGGCGCATTGAGAGGAGTGATATTCAAGGCTGCTGGAGTGGCCATCTTTAATTTCTCTGTGTTTGTAATCTAGAATTTGGATTTGTGCAACAATTGAATAGTGAAAACTGCCTCTGAGGCTTTGTCAGGGAATTGGCAGACTAAACTTTGATAAAAAAACGGGTTTACTGGATAAAGTTCATAGGAAGGACAAAGTGTGTAAGTTAAATTGGGAGGTTGGATATACCGAGGAAATGGTGTTGTTTGCAGGGGATTTTGACAAAGGAACTTAATGCATGGGCAGTTTGGAAACTCTGCCGGCGGAAGTGGGCTCGAAGTGTGTTTTAATGGCAAATTTGCAGAGGAGGGCAAAGTTTGCAGGTTTTCTTAGGAGAAAGGGGTCACCTAGTGAATTAAAATGCAGTGGTTCATAGGCAGGAGCACTTTTAAATTTGAATTACAGATCCTCAGGTGACTTTAAAGGAGAATTTCAGGAAAAAACAGGGTTTTTGGGTGAAAAATGGGTAAATACCTGTTTTGATGGCGCAGAGGGCAATTAGCAGGTACAATACTGAGCTGAGGAGGCCGAGTTTGCAGAGTAAGCTCGTCTGGGTGGCGGACAAGAGAGTTGGTGGCGAATTGGTCATAGTTCGCATGCAGACTCTCCACTATCAAACAAATAGAAATAACAAAAAAGAGTCACTTTCGTGACTTTTAACGAAATTTGGGCCTTTTTAGTGCTTTTTTATGATGATGTCATGATGACGTATTTCTGTCGCGTAGTGGGTACGGAGGATGATGTGGCAGATGACACAATGGCGGGGTGGTGATGTTAGCAGATGATGTGGCAGTACTGCAGAGGAGTGGCGGGCGACGTGGATGCGACGTCATCGGGTGACGTGGGCCTGACGTCAAGGGGGAGGTGGCGGGCGGTAAGCGGTTTTTCCCCACACCACCTTTGGCCCAGGGTGGTTTTGCAGGAGGGGGCTCCGATCATGCCAGGAAGCCGACGTGTGGCAGGGGTACGGCAGCAATACCACCCATCCCCCGGACGCTAACTCCCGGCAGATCGGGGGCTCTGATATTGCCGCCAGCCATTAGATGTTGGGCACAAGATCAGACGGTCGATGGGTAATTGAAGTAGCGGGGGTTCACAACACCGGGGCCCGCACATTATTTAACGTTTAATAATGTTTCGGGGGGGGGGGGGGGGGGGGTTTATAAACTTTGGTTACGGCGGGACGTTTATTCATTTAACCGAAAGTTCAATAAAATCCGATATATATATGGGCGCGAGAGTTAACATATGGTTTATGTGGGGGGGGGGGGGGGTGCAATGTGGTTATTTATTTAACCTGATGTTAAATAAACCCCGACATTTTGTACGCGGAAGGGTTATTACTAAGGTCTCGGATGGACTTAATAATTCCTGAACTTTGTTATATGGCTATAGTTGCCAAAGGTGGGAATATTAAATACTTTTTGGGTTTTTTATATAGTTTTTGTAAACTAGGGGTGGGGATATTGATAAAGGAGCTATATAATAAAGTTAGTGTCAATATGAATATATGGAATGAAATTGGATGAGTAAATGCTAAGTCTATAGAGTGAAAACTCAGGCATAGGGAAATGAAAGGAGTATGGAATGATCATTTTTACACAAGAAATGTGGCTTCCTTTAACTAAGTAAACTCAGAGTTTAACTTAGCATTTCTCATAGAATGAAGTGAAACAGGACTATTGGGCAGATCCCAAGGTCCTTGAGGGGATGTTAGCAAATGATTTCTGGGGGAATGATAGGGGAAATTAGTCATGCTTCCACTGTTCTACAACCAAACAACTGCCATGGTACTTGTGTCTTTGATGAGATGAGTCTTTCTTGACAAGACAAGAATGATCACAAACTTGCTTCTGCAACCTTAAACTGCCTACCCAGCCTAATACACCTAACATTTTTTCTTCCTTTTGATAGGGTGCATTTGGACTAGCAAACCCTGACTTTCCTCTTTTCTTTTGAATGCCCTCCTATCTAAATCTACCCTTATTTCTTCCAAGGGCCCAGATTAAGCAGTTGGGCTCCTTACTTTCTCTACCTATTTACTCATCTGCCAAGCTTGAACTGTTTGGACAGATCTTTATTCTCTATTCTAAAGACAAGTAAATTCAAACATGATCTAGCCAAGATTGGACTGTTTGGCTATTCATCAACTGTATGCAAAGTCTACCGTCTGTACACAATGAAGTCCTGCAACAATGGAACAGTAGTGGCATTTAAACTAGCACACTTTCCTGGTGTTTTGGTTTGGGGTTCATTTTCATCATTCTTTCTGACCAATTTACTCTTTTTTCCCTTTGATTTTTCTTTTAGGGCATACCCTCTTTTCATTTTTTAATTTTCTTGATTTGTTTACAACATATGGAAACTTTGCAGCATGCAAGGATGAACATATTTGGCTCTTCTACTGTAAATCATGAAAAATGAAACCTATTGGTATAGGAACCTGTTGAGGGCCTGGAAATCGGGTCAACAACAAGGGGGATACCCACCCGGTCCGGAACTTGGTTGGCAACTCCTTGTCCGTTTGGTATAGCGGGTCCGACTGGGGATAATGGGACCAGTTTCCCAATCTAAGGGGTGTGTGTGTGTGTAGAGTTTGATGATGCTGATCTAGAAGTATTTTAAGCTAATTTAATTCTAACTTCTAAACTGACTCTATGCTATTGTAATCTAACAAAAACAACACATCTAATCTACACTAACCCGGGGTAGATTTCCTCTATTATGCGATCTAAAAAGATTTCGAACAATAACTGGTAATAAAGATCATTCAGCTATCATAAGAATAGAAATCAATTAAGATAAACCATTCTGCATAAAAAGTTAGGCAAAACAGTTGTGAACAGCATATCGCATAATAAGTTATTCATATGTCAAGCACAAATAAATGACTCCACCGTACAGAAGTGCCAAATGGTAACCCACACATTCATACATTAACATATAAACAACTAAAACTGCATATCACTCTAAGAATATAAGCAGAAATTGGTCAAGAGATAAAAGTACCATTTATGACTGATTTCACTCACAAACTTCAAGCAATAACGATTTATCTCTACTTGTTCTAATATCTACTAAGAGTACAGAAGTGCAACATCAGTAGCATACATTAAAATGCAAACAAAAATAAATCTCGATCCATCCATTCATCAAAAATCCCCTCCGAGGGTGCAAAAGTGCATGTTCTGAGGACAAGTTTTTTGACAAATTTCCGGACCCTTCTCCAAATGCCATGAGAAGGGTTAAATACTACTAACTAATTAATCTTAATTACACAAATTTAGGAAACGGCTTCAAATGACCGCCCTTTTACTAAAACAAATTTATTTCTAAAAATTGAATCTAATTTCTAACCGTTTCTGTATCTGCTCCTTAGTGCTGTAAGCAATGCAACGTTCGCCTGGAAAGAGTCGGCTGGTTGTCTTTTCCCTTTGTTCGAGCAATAAAAGTGGAAATAACAAGAGCTTGCACCTCTTTCTGACAAACTAGAAGATATTTTCGAAAATCTTCCTCTGGCTGGGTGTATTCGCTGTGTGTATACTTAGTATAACCCAGATTTCTTTCAAACTGTTTGTGCTGTTGCTATTTCGGTTTCCAGCCATGCGAATGACTCAATGAGTTAGGGATTTCATTGCCTGAACAATTTTTTGTATTTCAGATTGCTTCTGTTCTTTGTTCCAGGCTTTTCTGAAGTGTCTTCCTTCCTTAGCGTTTTTCTTTTTGCTTTACCCAGTCTGAGCTTCAGGATCTTTTGTAAACATGCCGCTTTTGTGCGCCTTTGACTCTGAGTCTTGGATAGTCTATTTTCATCAGTGTCTGTTGAGTGATACTCTAGAATCTACGGTCCTGCTGCATGCGGCATCCATTTGCGAAGGCATCTCCTCTCTGTTCTCCGAGTATTGGCGCTTTCCCCTTTTCCTTAGATGTTTCCTACATATTGATTTATATTAGTTGCTGCCTTACAGTTTACGCAAAGGAAAAGAGAAACGACGAAAAGATTGACATGAAAGCTTTAAGTTCTAATGAATGCATAATCATGACACTCATAATGACTTGACTCTTCGAAAAACGCAACACAATCATTCTTGGATACTCAGGCGTACAATCATTAATTTCCCTTAAGGTGCGCGCTCAATTTTGAGTTTACAGACTATGTCGAGGAAATCTTGCGATGAGTGGTTTCTGCGATTCGCATCGCAGTATCGAGGATTACGATGTCAAGAAGTGTCATCGCAGGAATTGATAGTCTCATTCATCGCAGATCGCAGATTGTAAGATCGCAGATCGCAGATCGCAAGATCGCAGATCGCGTTTTTCATTCAATCACTGTGTGCTGCTTATGCGATGTTGCGATATGTGACGTCGCATATCGGCCGTCGGCGATTCCTTAAGATTTTTCATTTAAGAGCGCTTTCAATATATGCGATGCAATGAATTTCGCATTGCTTCTTCGCAGCTTATTTACGCGCATAGGAAATGCTTCACTCTCTCTTCGCGATGCGATATAGCTTTAGGGAGTAAAAATACAAAAATTTTGATAAAAATATTTTTTGGATTTTTTGTTAAGGGTCCCCCTTTGCTTGGTGTTATTGCTAATATCAAACAAAGAGGGGGGTTGTTGGTGACCACAACAATGGCGATTCACTGTGAAGAACCAGTTATCTCTGCTTTTCTATTGAATTTCCACTTCTGAAACAGAAAAATTTTCATATGTCTAAATTTTGTTATGGACAGATAGAGTACATTACTCCTTATCCTGTCAATGATACTTTGTCTCAACCTTTTCATATTCCAATTGTTTGCTTCCTCAGGCTTAGTTCTTGCATTCATACCAGACATTACTCGGTCTTTTTAAAGATAAAATAAGGTCTTCTATGCGTACTGGCTTTTTAAAATATGCTCATTTGTCGTAGGTAGAGCCTCTACTGCCCGCAAGCGTCCATAGCCTCAACAGGGTTACCATGTTATCTAGCAATGATCCTTTTCCTGCTTGAGGTTATTTACAACATTTCAAAAAAAATCCTTTTTGACACTTTTTCCTTTTTTATTCTCTAAAGAACAATGTCTTGGTTTGGTGGCAAAATTATGACACAGTCATTCACTTGATTTACACTTTTGCTGAACAAGCCGGCTCGTGATGAGACCCCTTGTCTTTTGATTGCAACAATCTTGAGTCGTTGCCCTGTTTTGATAGACAATATTGGCAAAGTCAGCAAGTTATAATATCTGTGATCATGATAAGCCGGCTCGTGATGAGACCTCTTATTCTTTGAGATATAGTGTTTTCTCGGATTGTTTCTATGAATGCTGCGATTTCCTTTAGCAGGGAGGAAGTCATTGTTTTTCCTTAAGAAAGCTCTGGATGACAATAATAGAGTTTGAAAACAGCAGCTTTACAGAGAATATTTATTTTATTATTGATGATACCTTTCATTGTGCTGACATAAAACATTTTTTTACCAAAGGTTGCTTTCATCAGAGTTTTTTGAGGTTGAAACTAACATCATATTCAGGCTAAAGTTAACTCTATTTGTCAATAATAAAAATCAGATTTTTCGAAAAGTTTTGCTACTTGTACAAGCGAAATCAAAATCTGATAGAGAATTGGTGTGATATTTCATGAATCCTTTTTGATGATCATTTACAACCGTTTTATTTATAAATAAAAAACTAAAACTATCCTACAAAAATAGAAGAATGATCTTATATGGAAAATACATTTTAAGAATCTGTCCATTCACAGGCAAAGAATCTCTTCTACCTGCCAAATCCTGCAACACAAACGTCGATGGGCCTATGACTTCTACAATCTGAAAAGGACCAAGCCACAGCTTCTGAAATTTCGTATGTTTGCCCTTTTCTTCATGAGCCTTATCCCATTTCAAAACTAAATCTCCCATCTGAATGTTTTTTCTGGTCATTATGCTTGAGTCAAAAGAGGATTTTATTAGCGCTTGGTGGTGAGCATGGGTTTTCTTAGCTTGTTCTTGTCGTTCTTCTAGTTTGATTATTTCCATTTGTCTCAGTTGTAAGGAGGAAGTAGATACTTCATCGATGTATTGTACTAAAGACAAAGAGGGAATGACTAAGTGAGTTGGAAGAACCACTTCTTTCCCATAAACTAAATTAAAGGGAGAAGTGCTGATTGAAGCTTTCTTCGTAATTCTATCTGTCCATAAAGCATTTATCAGCGCTTTGTGCCAATTCTTTTGGTTTTGGTCGACTGTTCTTTTAATAATCCTGATTAGGTTCTTGTTTGTTGATTCAGCCAATCCATTACCTTGTGGATAGTAGTTGGCAGAATACTTCAGTTTGAACCCTCTTTTAAGTGCAAACTCAGTCATTGTATTTCCAGAAAAGTATGAGGCATTATCAAACATTAAGGCCGTTGGCAATCCAAACCTAGTGATGATAAATTGATCTATGAATTCAATAATGTTTTCAGAATTAGCTGTCTTGAGAGGAACTGCTTCTACCCATTTAGTAAAATAATTAGTTGCCGTGAGGATATACCTATGCTGCTTAGAAGAGTGAGGAACGATCTCACCTGTTATGTCTAAGCCCCATTGACTGAATGGTTGCTCGATGTTAACCGGTTGTAGTGGCATGGACGATTTCTTTTGTTTCCCTGCAGCAGTCTGGCAGACTTGGCATTTCCTTACGTAATTGTATGAGTCTTTGAACAGCGTGGGCCAATAATATCTTGCACGTAAGATTTTATGTGCAGTAGCTTCTCCAGCATAGTGTCCACCTGCTGGTCCATCGTGGAGTTCATGCAAAACCTTTTCGGCTTCAGTTTTCTCAAGACACCTAAGAAGCACAGAATCGTAATTCCTTTTAAACAGAACATCATTTATGAGTTGGTATTGTTTAGCTTTCAATCTCAGAGCTCTTTTCTTGGTGTGATCCAGGTGTGATGGAGCATACCCGTTCTTAAGATAATAAATGGTGTCAGCATATAATGATTCTGCGTCGTTTAGGCTTACCTCATACGTATGTACCTCTTCAGATGAGTTCTCAGGAATTTGCGATGCTCCAGCCAACATTTTGCAGAAGCCCTGGCCTCTTACAATGTTTGTTGGCTTGATCTCAAGATCGTATTCTTGTAAGGCGGTAATCCAATTTGCTCTCTTTTCGCCCACATCCTTCTGTATCAGAAGGTTTCTTACCGCTGGAAACGGTACTACGACTTTGGTATGGGCTTTAAGTAAGAAAGGTCTGAAATATTTGATTGCTTTGAAAACAGCATATGCCTGTTTCTCCACGTCTGAATAATTGAGTTCAGCACCTTGTAAGTTCGAGCTAAAAAATGCGATTGGAGCTTCTGCCTTCTCTTGATTTGCTTGAGTTAAAATCGCGGCATAAGATTTCTCTGAGGCAAATGTGTATAAGATAAAAGATTCTGAAAAATTTGGGGTCGCTAAAGATGGAGCGTTGATGATAGCTTGTTTGATCAAGTTGAATGCTTCATGCTCATCTTGACCCCATTTAAAATTTGAATTCTTTTTTATCATATTTTGTAAAGGAGAAATAATACGTGAAAAATTTGGGACAAACCTTTTTACAAAATTGATTTGACCAAGGAAAGATTGCATGGCATTTTTGTTATGGGGCATGGATATTTCGGAAATTTCTTTGATTCTGTCAGGTTCAATGTGAATACCAGATTTTGACACTATGAATCCTAGCAATTTCCCTTCACTTAATGCGAAAAAAGATTTCTTTGGGTTAAGTGAAATCCCATACCTTAAACATCTTTGAAAGATTTGTTTCAAGTATTTGAGATGGTTGCTTCGCTTCTTGGAGTACACTGTTATATCATCCAGGTAAATCACTACAGATTTATTGACTAAACCTTTAAACGTGATGTCCATGGCTCTCTGAAAGGTAGCGGCGGCATTGATCAGACCAAATGGCATCTTCCGATATGCGTATGTGCCCCATTTAGTTCAGCATGTGGTTTTTAATTGATCATCGGGGTGTACCAGCACTTGATTGTATCCTGAAAATCCATCCAGAAAAGACATTAATTCTGAGCTTGCTACTGCCTGTAATATTTGCTCCATAGGTGGGAGGGGAAAATTGTCTTTTTGACAGGCTTTGTTGAGATTCCAGAAATCGATACAGATTCTAATATCTCCGTTTTTCTTTCTAACGGGCACCATATTGGATACCCATTTGGAATTTCTGACGGGGAAAATTATTCTGGCTCTCAACAACTTATATAGCTTAGTTTTTATCTGATTTTCTAAATTGGGGTGGATTTTTCTGAGTTTCTGCTGGACAGGTTTTTCATTGTCAATCATAGGGATAGTGTGTTGAATGATAGAAGTGTCGTATGTCTTCAGCTCATCGTAATTCCAGGCAAAAACGTTTTTGTATTGTCTGAGAAGACGGATGTATGCTGATTTTTCTTCAGGGGCTAGGCCGTGGCCTAGATTAACGTTTTGTGGCTTCTCATCGGTTCCTAGGTTCACTAATTCATAGTTTAGAGTCGAACTGTAGAGTTTAGAATTGGCAGACCTTTTAAACCGACTTCTAAAATCATATAAGTCTTCTAACTTAACCACCGATTTAGGTATGCTATTTTGTTGTATTTGGTGATCATGATGGTCTTCGTCAATTATTTGGTTTGAGTAGGATCCTTCAGAAGTGAGGAAATTTACAATGTCAGGATCGTCGTTGAATACTCTCCAGTTGGTGATGTTGTCAGGGATGGATGGTCTAAAGTTTAATTCTATTGAGAATCTATCTGGACTAAAATCTTCAGAGGGAATAAGTCTAGAGGCTACGTTAGCTAACAGGTCTGCGCTCGCATTTTGGAGTCTTGGGATTGACGAAATATTGAATGCTATGAAATGTGCAGTCAGATCTTGTACTAAAGATTGATAGTGCTTCAAATGACCTGATAGGCAATGTATGGTGTTACGTACACGACAATCTCAGAATCTCCAAAAACTTGAAGATACTTAACGTTCAACCCGATTGCTTTGTATAGGCCTTGCACCAAGGCCTCGTATTCCACTGTATTGTTTGTGCAATCAAACTCAAGTCTGCACGTAAGCATGGTCTTATTTCCGTCTGGGCTAACCAGAACGCATCCTGCTCCTACTCCCTCGTTAGATTTAGAGCCATCAAAATATAATTTCCAAAACAAAGATGTATTTACAGGGTTATCTAAAAAATTAACACATTTTGAATTATCAGTTTGGGAAAAATTTTCAACTTGGGACAAAACTGAATTTTCTAAGTAAGGTGAAATATGAGCATTGAAATTGCCGAGGAAAGAATCTACCAAGTAATTGCCTATGATACTGCTGTTGTATGCTATTGCTTCATTCTCTCCTTCCAATTCCGTCACTATGTACTTTTGGTGCAACTCTCGTTCAACCTTTATTTGATTCGGTTTACCGTTGTAGGGTAACCACATGTGCGACCAGTCGGTTGAGAAATATCTGTGGAGTTTTTCAGACCAATCCCTGCTAAGAATCAAACCATAGAATTCAGGGATATCAGCTACTAGAATGTCGATAACCTGGCATACCTTCGGGTTAGACGACAATCTTATAGTCACTTGATTAAGTTCACCAATCACTTCGACTTGAGATTGATCAAGTTGAACTATGTGCACTGCGGATTTTTGTGGTTGAACATTCAATTTGGCACATATTGATCTGGGTAAAATATTCGTTGAAGCACCAGAATCAACCAAGCAATTGTGCACATTTTTATTGAAAATTTCATAAGTGAGAAGAAAAGGAGGAGTATGAGATCTTGATCTTCCTCCAATTAAGGCGATGTCATTTGGATCAATCTTATTGATCGTGTTGGTTGGAGGTCTTCCCATGTTGTGGGAAGCTACAGCTGTAGGTAAATGTTGGAAATAATACTGAGAGGGGGGGGGGGGGGGTGAATCAGTATTATCAGATCAATCAAACTTTTCAATTTCATACTCAGAAACATATACGCTACTTCAATTAAGTGAACCCGCGTGTACACGCTACTGTGTCTAATGAAACTCGCGTATATCCAGAGATCTTATAATTCAGTTAGCTTAATCTTCAGTAAATGCATCAGATCATTATTAAGCATATTAACAGTAAACAGGTGCAGAATAACAGAACAGAACATCACACAAGAGCCACACACATGAACACAAAGATATAAGGTGGAAACCCAATGTGGGTGAAAACCACCTGCTGCAAGTCATCTCAATCTTCTTCTTAATAAGAAAATCCTTTTACAGTATTTGTACTGGTGCAGTCTTATACCAGTACGGGAGCTACAACCCCCTTTGCTCTTGTACTAGCCGATCCATTTACTAGTACGCAGGCTGCTACCTGCTACAATGCTCCAAAGATCTCCTTTAGCTTTTGTACTAGCTTAGATACTAGTACGTAGGTGCTTGCCTACAATCTTCTCACCTCCAGGTACCACGTTTCATCAATTTTCAGACTGGATACACTGAAGCACAACACATAATTTGTAAGGCCACTTTTCATCCAATTTTCATACTGGACCCATAACTATCATTGAAGCTCAAAACAATCATCAAACCCTGAATCACTGAAACCCTGTTAACAACTGTCACCAGAACACAGAGTAGACACAGAACTCTGTAATAACCATCAGATCCATCTGCAACTTCAAATATCAAGCTTTACAATGTATACGCTACTTAGATGAATCAAACCCGTGTGTATACGCGCTTTTGCCAAAGACAACCCGCGTACAGATCTAAAAATAATTTCTCATAACTTGCAGCTGTACCAGACATCAGTCATACTCATAACACTTATAGAACAATACATGCATCAGTATGTAGATCTAGAATAAGCATCATAAAGATAGTTCATTTCAAACTATTTGATCCCGATCTCTCCTTAGATCTTGTTCTCCATCAACCGGTGAGATCTCTCCTTAGCTCAGATCAAGCAATGCATCATCAACCCATAACCCTGCATACTGGATCTAATGCTTCATCAGATATTCAAGACATTTTCAGATGCACTTGCCTAATGATTTCCTTCTCCTTATATAGCTTTAGGCCTTGTTCAATACCAAGGGCCACAACCATAGAAATCCAATACCATCAACTTCAAAACTAGGGATCAACACGTCCGTCGAGACACCAAGGTCCAAAACCATAGGCACAACTTCCAAGGACTAACCGCCGTGGACCAAAGATAAGATTTCCACATACACGCTCTTTTGATGAAGTCAACCTGCTTGTATACGCGACTTGGTATATATTGAACCTGCGTATACGCGACTTGGTATATAGTGAACCTGCTTGTATACGCTACTTGGGATATAGTGAACTAGCGTGTATATATTTTTCTTCATACTTGTAGACTGATCATCAATTCCTTGCTGCTGACCTTCTGCACTATGATTTGTCATCAGTGTGGTTTGCCATCAAGGACAACACTTGTCTCATAATGCCAACAATCTCCCCCTTTGGACTTGATGGCAAAGCTAACTTGTCACACTTAGAACTATCATCTGATTCCTTTGAGCCATCCTCCATCAGTCACATCTGATATCTCTTCTGAAGATTCATCCAGTTATACATAAGTGAGATATTCTTCTATGAGAGGGTTGCCATCAAGTACAACACATGCATCATAATGCCAACAATCTCCCCCTTTGGACTTGATGGCAACAACACCAAATCACTCTCCCCCTTTGACATCAAGGGCAAAGGGTGGACCAAGATATTCTCTTCCTTTGCTGAATCATTCCACTGTCCATACTCCCCCTGAGTACCTGCTGAAATCTCTGAATAATCTCCCCCTTTGTATATGCCAAGGTGTACCCATCTGTCCATGCTCCCTCTGAGTGCATGCTGAATCTCTGTATCGCTGAAGTGTGTTGTTCATGCTCTTCCTGACTGTAGGCAAGATCTGCAAAAGATGTTCTTCAAGAAGAACATGACTCTATACATCATAAAAGACCTTCCTATCATCAAAGACTCATACATACATCCATCTCTCAACTAAGTGAGGATATACAAAAAATGACTCATCCACCCAACCAAGTGGGGATACATCAAAAGTTTACATATGACAACCAATCATATTGCATCAATCATCCCAGGCATAGTGGGGAAACCAAAATAGGCCGTTACATGACCTTGACACCATGAAAGAGATACCATAAAAAAGATATATGACATAGAGACAAAATATCTAAAGTAAGACTTATGAATGTCACCAATAGCATCTGATAATCACCATTCAGATCAGCAACCAAGAGATCCTTCTGTTCTCCTTTCGCCTTTGTTCCACCTGAATCAACAACAATGTGAACTAGAACCAAAGGCTTTAAGATAATGCCAACAATGCATCATTGGAAGATTATCTGCTCCCCTTGAACCTATGCCAGATGATCTCTGTCAGACCCATATCAGACTTTCTGCAACCAACATCTGTCCCTGCTGATTTCCTTCAAAACTCCATATACGCGTCTGCATCCACATAAACAAGCGTATATACGCGGATAGGCCTTATCCAACTCGCGTATACCAATTTCCATATCAGCAACCTGTAAATGTCCTGTAGAGAATAAGTCATCAACCTATAACAAGGTATGTCTGCATCAATTCATCCCTTTGAACAGAATTCAGAGTCATTCACATGTGTGAAACCACCATAGCCATTTCATCAAGCTCTACATGATCCAAGTATCATTACTTGGGAACATCTGCATCAATCAACACATGCAAGTATCAACCTATCATTATATAGATAAGAACTCATCACCATGTCTCCAACAAAGCAACCTTGAGTAGTCATCCATGTATCAGCACTATGTATCTTGAGCTTAAGCTCATTTGACAAAACTTCTTGATATCATCAACAGCAACAATCCTTATTCACAAGAGTGCCTGCATCATAACTGTATGATCTTTATGCATATGACAGCAGCAGTATATGAGTGACTCATCATCAAGTGAGGAAGATGTGTATTCAAGCTTTGTACTTCTCCTTGTCCTTATGAAGATCACCATGTAAGCACCATATATGCATCATCAAAGAATCAACCATAAATCTGATCTGAACATTAACTATGTAGCCCCAAGAGTCACATCATAGCAAGATATATCATTTGGCCATATAAGAATCATCACCAAGGATTATTAACCATAATGCCAACAATGAATTACTAAAGGCATATGCTCCCCCTCAACCAGTGCCATCTGTTAGATCTGATCATGCATATATCAGCAATAAGCATCAAAACATCATTATCCTCAAGTTAGGATCAAAACACTTCTAGACATCATACAAGTAACAAAACATTTCCACACATCCTCAGCAGACTGTAGCTATTAACCAATAGAGCAAATAATGGACTGAATCATATCAGATCCCTTTTCTGAGCCTGTCCCCACTGCTTTTCCTCAGACTGACATATACGCGACTTTGCAGTGTCGAACTCGCGTATATACGTGACTTTCCTTTAAGGAACTTGCGTATGAGATTCAGGACACTGAAGGTTTACACTTTCAGCTCCCCCTGAGTCTAATATGTCTGTGCTGTGCTGTGTCTCAGTACATTGTGTTGACTGTACTTCCTTCTTCCTCCATATCTTCAAGTGTGATGAGGTTTTCTCCTTTCGGTGTGATGTCCATCCTTTGTTCCTGCATTCCTTTGCTATATGTCCAAGCTTGTTACATGCATAACATCTAACATGTTTCATGTTCCTTCTGTAGCAATCAGCAGCTTTGTGACCATACATATTGCAAGTAAAGCAATATCCATTAAAGTACCTTGATTGAGATGACCTGTTCTCATAATAGTCTTGAACTCTTCTTCTTCTACATCTAGCTGCAACATGTCCAAGATTATGACATACATAACATTCAACATTATTCATAGGAGGAGTAAAAGATTTTCTTTGAAGATTTTCTTTCCTTGGTTGATGATGAGATTGACCTTTCATCTCCTTGTTGATCATTTTGGATTTCTCTTTAGAGTTCCTTGCCTCACCTTGTGAACTAGATTCACCTTCAACAGATTCATGGAAACCAAGACCAGTCTTTATAGCAGGGGATCTTTGACTACTAAGAATATCATCCAATACTTTAGAGCTATCTTGAAATCGTAAAAGCTTATCCTTTTCTTCTAGTTTACCTTTCAAGATATTTACCTCGACCTGAAGCTGTTCTTCCTTTTCAAGAGATTTCTTTTTCAAAACTTCTTCAGCTTTCCTTCCTTCTTCCATTTGTTCCCTTAGTTTGAGAATTTCTTTTTCTTGTTCTTCATACAGATCTTGCTGCATTTGACGAACTCGGAAGGCACATTCCAGTTGAGATTTTAAGCTGGTGACTTCGTTTTCTTGTTTTGCAGCAGCTTGGAGTAGATCTGTATTCTGCTTCTTTGATTCTTCAAGATCTCCTTTTAGTGAGAGGATTGTAGCTTCAAGATTTTCATAGTAGCTGGATCTGTCTTTGAGTTTCTTGATGGTTGTGCTTCTTTCGTTGACTTCTTTTCTTAATGATGTCACTTCATGCTGCAATTTTTGACATTGGTCTTCCTTGTCCTTGAGTAGCTTTCTTACCTTGTTTCCTTCTTCTAGTTGGGCCTTTAGTTTGGTAACTTCTTCTTTGAAAGCACATTCCCTTTTGTTCAATAGATCTTGTTGATCTTTAACTTTGTCTGCAAGCCTTCTAAATACTGCCTCTATTTGACACTTTTCTTGCTCACATATACAAGCATGTTCAGTAGTTTCACTATCACTTCCATCTCTTTCACAAGGAAATATAGCTGGAACATCAGGGGATAACACATTCATACCTGATAATGATTCTGAATCTGATTCTGAATCTGAAGAGCTTCTTATACCTAATCCCCAATCGACTCTCCCACTGTCATAGATCTTCTGAGGTGTCTTCTTCTTCTTATGAGCTTTCTTCTTAAGCTTCTTTCCCATTGTTCCACGGATCTCCTTCAAGCGATCAAGCTTCTACCAAAGGACCTGCTCTGATACCAATTGTTGGAAATAATACTGAGAGGGGGGGGTGAATCAGTATTATCAGATCAATCAAACTTTTCAATTTCATACTCAGAAACATATACGCTACTTCAATTAAGTGAACCCGCGTGTACACGCTACTGTGTCTAATGAAACTCGCGTATATCCAGAGATCTTATAATTCAGTTAGCTTAATCTTCAGTAAATGCATCAGATCATTATTAAGCATATTAACAGTAAACAGGTGCAGAATAACAGAACAGAACATCACACAAGAGCCACACACATGAACACAAAGATATAAGGTGGAAACCCAATGTGGGTGAAAACCACCTGCTGCAAGTCATCTCAATCTTCTTCTTAATAAGAAAATCCTTTTACAGTATTTGTACTGGTGCAGTCTTATACCAGTACGGGAGCTACAACCCCCTTTGCTCTTGTACTAGCCGATCCATTTACTAGTACGCAGGCTGCTACCTGCTACAATGCTCCAAAGATCTCCTTTAGCTTTTGTACTAGCTTAGATACTAGTACGTAGGTGCTTGCCTACAATCTTCTCACCTCCAGGTACCACGTTTCATCAATTTTCAGACTGGATACACTGAAGCACAACACATAATTTGTAAGGCCACTTTTCATCCAATTTTCATACTGGACCCATAACTATCATTGAAGCTCAAAACAATCATCAGACCCTGAATCACTGAAACCCTGTTAACAACTGTCACCAGAACACAGAGTAGACACAGAACTCTGTAATAACCATCAGATCCATCTGCAACTTCAAATATCAAGCTTTACAATGTATACGCTACTTAGATGAATCAAACCCGCATGTATACGCGCTTTTGCCAAAGACAACCCGCGTACAGATCTAAAAATAATTTCTCATAACTTGCAGCTGTACCAGACATCAGTCATACTCATAACACTTATAGAACAATACATGCGTCAGTATGTAGATCTAGAATAAGCATCATAAAGATAGTTCATTTCAAACTATTTGATCCCGATCTCTCCTTAGATCTTGTTCTCCATCAACCGGTGAGATCTCTCCTTAGCTCAGATCAAGCAATGCATCATCAACCCATAACCCTGCATACTGGATCTAATGCTTCATCAGATATTCAAGACATTTTCAGATGCACTTGCCTAATGATTTCCTTCTCCTTATATAGCTTTAGGCCTTGTTCAATACCAAGGGCCACAACCATAGAAATCCAATACCATCAACTTCAAAACTAGGGATCAACACGTCCGTCGAGACACCAAGGTCCAAAACCATAGGCACAACTTCCAAGGACTAACCGCCGTGGACCAAAGATAAGATTTCCACATACACGCTCTTTTGATGAAGTCAACCTGCTTGTATACGCGACTTGGTATATATTGAACCTGCGTATACGCGACTTGGTATATAGTGAACCTGCTTGTATACGCTACTTGGGATATAGTGAACTAGCGTGTATATATTTTTCTTCATACTTGTAGACTGATCATCAATTCCTTGCTGCTGACCTTCTGCACTATGATTTGTCATCAGTGTGGTTTGCCATCAAGGACAACACTTGTCTCATAATGCCAACAATCTCCCCCTTTGGACTTGATGGCAAAGCTAACTTGTGACACTTAGAACTATCATCTGATTCCTTTGAGCCATCCTCCATCAGTCACATCTGATATCTCTTCTAAAGATTCATCCAGTTATACATAAGTGAGATATTCTTCTATGAGAGGGTTGCCATCAAGTACAACACATGCATCATAATGCCAACAGTAAAGATGTAGTAGGCATGGCATGTAAATCTTTCATCATTATTTTCTGTTGATGTTTCAATTTGCTCAACTCGTAAAGAGTGATATTAGCCCTAGTATTTTTCATGTCATCGATAATGTTATACTCCATTTCATCCGACACTATCAGTGTTCTTGATGGAGGTGCTTGATCTGATTGGACTGGGCTAAATTGGGTCGCCCTAGCGGTTGTTTTGTTTGTTGCGACCTTATCTTTTGTTGCAGGGCTTGCGCCCTTCTGTTTAGGGGTAGTTTGGGAAGGATCAAGTTGATTTTTGCTTCGTGTGCTAACTGGAAATGCTTCTTGATCTTCTTCTTGTGGGAGGATGAAATCCCACATTCCTTGTAGTTCCAAAACTTCTTCATCATTGGTCTGCCCTTCAGTGGTATTCTCTTCTTCTTCTTCTTCTTCAGATTCGACGTTTGAGACAGCATTGGGTGGTTTCACATCCATGGGAGGATTTTTTTTAAAAGCTCTGTAGGGATTTTTTGAAGAAGTTTCTGCTACTTGTTTTCTTATGTCAATCATCTCATTGGACATGGCCTTTAACACTTTTTGTAATCCTTCCAAATCGAAAGGATCTTTCGTTTGTTTCTTCTTGGTGTCTTCTTTGAAAGAGATTTTCTTAGATTTGCGTTCCTCTATTGCAGATCTCTTTTCTAGCGCTACTACGTGCTTTTCTACTGCTAACGCCTCTGTCAAGTTTTCAACTAAGGTCGTCTTGTTTGCCCTATCTACGAAGATAGCCAAGTTCGATGGTAAGGCCATGATATACCATTCACATCTTACTTCCTCGCTGGGTTGAGAAGCAGCAGGAATTTTGTTGAGGATCTTATTGAATCGTAAATTGAAATCTTTAATGGGTTCTCTAGCCTCAGCTTTAAGATTGGATAGGTCATTGATCAATGTCGCTGTTGATCTGTCATCACCGAACTTGGTAAGGAATTGACTTTGAAAAATGTCCCAACTTGTGATAGACCCGGAAGGTAACGAAAAGTACCATGACCCGGCTGTTCCTTGCATTGTATAGGGAAAAAGCCAGACGACAGCATCCTCGTTGGTAACTCCGTTGAGATTAACAGAAAGCATGAAATTATTAATATGCTCTTCAGCTAGCATGCCTGTTTCTGGATTGAATTTAGGTAGCCATTTCTCAGGATGGGCTGGTATTGGACTCAGGGGTGGAGGCATTAAAACCGCCCCAGGATTGTTCCATGGAGACTGGGCCATCATTGAGTTGCTAGTGAATGAAAGTGCAGGGGATGATCCCTGATGCTGAGAAGATGAAGATATTATGATCTTTGATGATTGAAGAGGAGGGACTGTGGAAGATGGATGAGTGATTTGGAATGAAGATGTGGGTGGCTGACTTCGCGATGAGGGATTTGAAATGGACGAAGTAGATGAAAGAGTCTCACTGTCAGACTCTGGTAGTGTTTTCCTTACTCTTTTCCTGGTGGGGAGAGGAATTTCAGTTGGCTGGATGCCAAACTTTTCACTTTTCAATCTGGTCAGGGGATGAGCAGGATTGTACTGTGAAGTCACGCTGCTTTGAGATTTATCAGACCTCTGATTAAAAATAGAGAATCCCTGGAGTTTACGAATCAGAGTTTGAATTTCAGGGGGTTCAATGATAAGTTGGTCTGAAATATTAGGGTATGTAGCAGCGGTGGATACTCGAGCGACTTCAAACTCTGAGTTTAATCGTACTGGAGAAGTCGGGGGAGTTGATGAGGGTGATTTACTCTCAGAATGGTATTTAGATTTTGATTTAGGTGCCATTCATAGTTCATCCCCTCCTTCTAGCGCCAAATATGTTGAGGGCCCGGAAATCGGGTCAACAACAAGGGGGATACCCACCCGGTCCGGAACTTGGTTGGCAGCTCCTTGTATGTTTGGTATAGCGGGTCCGACTGGGGATAATGGGACCAGTTTCCCAATCTAAGGGGTGTGTGTGTGTGTAGAGTTTGATGATGCTGATCTAGAAGTATTTTAAGCTAATTTAATTCTAACTTCTAAACTGACTCTATGCTATTGTAATCTAACAAAAAAACAACATATCTAATCTACGCTAACCCGGGGTAGATTTCCTCTATTATGTGATCTAAAAAGATTTCGAACAATAACTGGTAATAAAGATCATTCATCTATGATAAGAATAGAAATCAATTAAGATAAACCATTCTGCATAAAAAGTTAGGCAAAACAGTTGTGAACAGCATATCGCATAATAAGTTATTCATATGTCAAGCACAAATAAATGACTCCACCGTACAGAAGTGCCAAATGGTAACCCACACATTCATACATTAACATATAAACAACTAAAACTACATATCACTCTAAGAATATAAGCAGAAATTGTTCAAGAGATAAAAGTACCATTTATGACTGATTTCACTCACAAACTTCAAGCAATAATGATTTATCTCTACTTGTTCTAATATCTACTAAGAGTACAGAAATGCAACATCAGTAGTAGACATTAAAATGCAAACATAAATAAATCTCGATCCATCCATTCATCAAAAACCCCCTCTGAGGGTGCAAAAGTGCATGTTCTGAGGACAAGGTTTTTGACAAATTTCCGGACCCTTTTCCAAATGCCATGAGAAGGGTTAAATACTACTAACTAATTAATCTTAATTACACAAATTTAGGAAACGGCTTCAAATGACCGCCCTTTTACTAAAACAAATTTATTTCTAAAAAATGAATCTAATTTCTAACCGTTTTTGTATCTGCTCCTTAGTGCTGTAAGAAATGCAACGTTCGCCTGGAAAGAGTCGGCTAGTTGTCTTTTCCTTTTGTTCGAGCGATAAAAGTAGAAATAACAAGAGCTGGCACCTCTTTCTGACAAACTAGAAGATATTTTCGAAAATCTTCCTCTGGCTGGGTGTATTCGCTGTGTGTATACTTAGTATAACCCAGATTTCTTTCAAACTGATTGTGTTGTTGCTATTTCGGTTTCCGGCCGTGCGAATGACTCAATGAGTTAGGGATTTCATTGCCTGAACAATTTTCTGTATTTCAGATTACTTCCATTCTTTGTTCCAGGCTTTTCTGAAGCGTCTTCCTTCCTTAGCCTTTTTCTTTTTGCCTTACCCAATCTGAGCTTCAGGATCTTTTGTAAACATGCCGCTTTTGTGCGCCTTTGACTCTGAGTCTTGGATAGTCTATTTTCATCAGTGTCTGTTGAGTGATACTCTGGAATCCGCGGTCCTGCTGCATGCGGCATCCATTTGCGAATGCATCTCCTCTCTATTCTCCGAGTATTGGCGCTTTCCCCTTTTCCTTAGATGTTTCCTACATATTGATTTATATTAGTTGCTGCCTTACAGTTTACGCAAAGGAAAAGAGAAATGACGAAAAGATTGACATGAAAGCTTTAAGTTCTAATGAATGCATAATCATGACACTCATAATGACTTGACTCTTCGAAAAACGCAACACAATCATTCTTGGATACTCAGGCGTACAATCATTAATTTTCCTTAAGGTGCACGCTCAATTTTGGGTTTACAGACTATGTCGAGGAAATCTTGCGATGAGTGGTTTCTGCGATTCGCATCGCAGTATCGAGGATTGCGATGTCAAGAAGTGTCATCGCAGGAATTGATAGTCTCATTCATCGCAGATCGCAGATCGCAAGATCGCAGATTGTAAGATCGCAGATCGCAGATCGCAAGATCGCAGATCGCGTTTTTCATTCAATCACTGTGTGCTTCTTATGCGATGTTGCAATATGCAACGTCGCATATCGGCCGTCGGCGATTCCTTAAGATTTTTCATTTAAGAGCGCTTTCAATATATGCGATGCGATGAATTTTGCGTCGCTTCTTCGCAGCTTATTTACGCGCATAGGAAATGCTTCACTCTCTCTTCGCGATGCGATATAGCTTTAGGGAGTAAAAATACAAAAAATTTGATAAAAATATTTTTTGGATTTTTTGTTAAGGGTCCCCCTTTGCTTGGTGTTATTGCTAATATCAAACAAAGAGGGGGGTTGTTGGTGACGACAACAGAACCTAACACCGCTAATGAATCTGAGAGTTCTTATACCTCTATGTTATTCTCTATTTGAAAGAGAACTCGAGAAAGAACTGGAGTGTTCCTCTCTCGTTCTGCGGAAGTGCCAGGCCTTACTTGAACACTAATGCCCCCGAGAGGAGGATCAATCCCCGATGTGTCAGATGCCGTGGGACGAAACCCACCATCAGTATTACCTCTGCGCCTTCTAGGAGAAGGCTCTAAACTTGGTGGTGAAAGACCACGAAGTCTTCAAGACTGTCTAAGTGATCGGTTAGCCACTTTGAATTTTTTATTAAGATCTAACTAAAGACTCAAAAAATTGAAAGCTAGGCCAACTAAGAGCACAAAGCACACACTATAAAGTCCCTAAAGATATCAGCCAGTCAAACAACTTCCAAGTATTTCCGCTCCGAGTGATTAGGACCGGACACCAAAATACAAGAAAGTGAATTAAGGGGCCTTTCGAAGATAGTCTGGGATAATGACGTCCTCGTCCTATCAACGAAGGTAACAGAGGAAGTTACGCTGACCTCCTAACAATAGCCTGCGCCGGTGCAAGCTCCCAAGCTTCACAAGGGTGCCCTCGAGTAGTACCATTGAGAGTGATGCAACATCGACCTCAGGTGACACGGGATTCCCCCCCGTAGCCACCTGTGTAGATCCCTAGGAGTAGCAACTATGGATACCAACTTGTTGTAGAAGCCAGGCAAACCACTTGTGAGGTAAGATCGGACAAGTAGGAGAGGGGGTATCTCTCTTCCCTATCTTAAAAAACCCTCGTGCTTAACTCCCAGATCCGGAGCTTTCCTGGTCTTCCTAACACTATTGGATTTTCACTCACTATTCAGACTCCTATGTTTGACAGTTTAAATGGCCTTGGAGAGTTATCTCTCCACTCGCCTAATCTAAGGCCCTAAAAACCTAAAACTTGATAATAAAAACGTTTTAGTGAATTTTAATTAGTGCTTGATTTTAAAATAGGTTGTTCTTTAAGTCACGGGATAAGCGGAAGTGAAACTAGTGGTGTTTTGACACAAAAGAAATTAATAAAAACCAAACTACATGCATATGCACTTGTTTTCGTTTTTCAATGAAAAGAAATTTCTACAGGGTTCAGAGGAACTTCAAATAAAACAAAGTTTTCTTTTATTTTCTTTAATTCAAGCTTCACACTCACAAAAGTTAACAAAGCTATGGATGCCTAAAAAGATGTGCAAATCTATCCTAATGCAACAAGTACATGCTCATGCAAGACTCAAAACTACTCTTAAATCAAGAAATGAAAGTTTCTTGCTTATCAATTTTTATTTTGCCACTTAAAATGTTTAGATGGAATATGAGTTGCTACCATTCATTTCGTCTAAACACTAAAAACAAGTTTCAAGACAAACAAAAATGCACTTTCATTCACTAAAAGGAAACCAAATCAAAACAAAGTTCAAGAAAGCAAAACCAAGTTTTTCAAAAAGTTTTCTTCAAAAGAAAAAACAAAAATGTCTTTTCAAAAATGCTCTCAACAAGACTGAAACTTTATGATTGAAGAATATGAAAAAACACTTTTGCAAGTTGACAACACACAATTAATGAAAACTCAACAAAAAGAAATGTGTTTAAAGATGCTCTTAACAATCAAAAGCAAGAATGAAAGCTTTGGAAACAAAGACCGAAAGATCAAAAATACAATTTTCAAGAAAGCTTCAATCAACAACTTTCATGAAACAAGAAAAGTAGATGGTCACAAAAAACAGTTTTGTCAAGCAAACAAAAAGGTCACCAAAAACAAGATTTAACACAAATATTGAGATCAATCTTCCTGCCCTGATGAATCAGAGCAGCCAAGATTCCCAGCAAGAAATCTTGCGTGCTTAAGAAAAAACGATGACACTTGCAAAAACAAAAACAAGACCAACACTTCTCACAATCAGAGATAATTTGGAATCATATACTTTCTGTAAAACTAACAACTGGCATTGGAAAGTAAATATTCAGGACTGAATCAAATCAACAGACAAACCTTCAGAAACAAAAGACTTAATTTTTTTTTTAAATTGCAAGATATACACGACTGTACTTATGTACAGATTGCGTGTATATGCAACTGTGCCTAAGGAAACCTGCATATACATGGGTTAACTTAAGGAAACATGCGTATATATGCTTCTGTAAGAAAGAAAAACAGCGTATATAAAAGATTTCAAGAAAAAATAAAAAACAGTGTAAATAAACTGACCAAACTTACAATTCAAGAACAGACTACACAGCAACAGCAAGAAAACAAACAACTGAGCCTTGATTGGCTTTAACACACCCAAACTAGGAACAACAATGATGTTGTCCCCAGTGGAGTCGCCAATTCTGTTAAGGGAAAAGTTCCCCTAGGGTCTTGGGCTGATACCCTAGCAGACTGAAAGTTGTCTATACAAAGAAACACACATTCCACACAACCATTATGCTAATATAAGCAAACTCTACGATAAGGGGCGTACCTGAGGTCCTTCCAGGGTCCAAGCCCTTCTTGGATTTCCTTTTGCTCCTTTGACCTGCAAAACAACCAATTCAAGAAAGTACAGCAGTATATGGACTAAACATTATAAAGAAGCCATCTTCATATTATAAAGAAAGGTAGTTAGTTATGAAATTAAACAACCATTCACATATGAATTATAGCATGAATATCATCAACATGAAGAAGATTTATATCAGGAACAAAGACATGTGTTTCTTTTATTATAGACAAATAAAGTACAGAAAGGAACAATTTCACCTGAGTCGTCCTTTCGTGGGCTCCAAGCTGAACCATCCTCCGGATTTGTCCAATCTCAAGCCTTTAACAAACTCCTTCCATGACTTACTCCATGATATCACAAGTAGCAAATTGACATCATCACACAAGGAAACAAGGGATTCCTGTAAAAATGGGGTTAGTGCAGGAGGCACAAGGATCTTCAAACCTGGTCAAGGAAATCTCAGCATAATAACCTTTCTCTTTCTTCTCTCTTCCTTTAGGCCTTCCCATGGAAGCCATTTTATACTTCTCCCAAAGTAGTTTTTTAGTTGGGAATTGGTTGGGAACAGTTGGGCCACGGGCACTAACAGGTGATCAGCAGGTAAAACCCATGATCTCCGCCCGAAATTAAGGAGTTATATATTTTTTTAAGTGTTTTAATACATATACGTGGGTTGGGTATACACCTACCCACGTATACGCACGTTTAGCTTAGGGAAATGTTGCATATAAGGGATAAAACACTATTTTTAAAATTTTTGGACCAGGTCTGGAAGGAGGGGTTGTCCTAGGCCATGAGTGCAGCATCACAGCCCATAAGAGTGAGATTTGGAGCTATAACACCACCGGTTGAGGTAGGCCTCCAAATATGACTGTTTAAGGAAAGCTATTGTTGATCTGTCCTTGTTTATGACTAGACCCACTCTAGGGCTAGAGGGGTTGCCTCTGTTGTAGAGGGAACACTTTCCTGCATCACAAATTCTATTACACAGTAATTTGTCACTGTCTTCACTCCAATCCTTCTACTATTTCATGTGTCCAAGTCAAACATTCATATTAGACAAATGCTCTCCGATGTTGCCAAATGACCCACTTTTCCTAAGTTATCTGCCTCATCGCGTATGTGGACTAAATAGACATGCTGAAGGGCGCTCCTAAACGGTCCAGATGCACTGTCATCGCGGAAGTACACCTGATTCCCGTGCTGGTCTGATTTCATGTCCCAGCACGAGGTTACTTGTAATCTCTAGTGATGACCTGACTGGTTGCATTACTCAATAGCGATGTCAGCGCTATAGATCAGTTATGACCCCATGATGATCCAGATTAGGTGAATTTGTTCCAACAGTCAGCCTTCCAGATGACTCCAGACCTGGTTTTTGGCATAGTTTGTATCACCCTCCTTTCTCTGGCGTGGTTGTTCCGTCATTTGTGCTACCTTCCTTGAAGATAAGCTCACTCTTCCACCTTTCATGGAGACTCCTTCTCCTATTTAAACTCTCACCATTGTTATGCATTGCTAGTTTCTGATAGTTGGCTGGTTGAGTAGTGCTATTAGTGTTTGTGAGTTTGCTAGATAGCTGGTGTGAGTGTGAGAAGTGTGGGATTGTTGATAGCTTGTGGAAGGTTGTGAAGTGCCCTTAATCTTGTGTAAAACTTATGAGTGAGAGAGACTTGTATGTTGGGAGATCCATCTTCAAAGAGTGAATGCTTGAAGAACAGGCTGGCTGGATCCCTCTGAGAAGGCTTGTGATGTCAAGACTTTGGTTGTAAGATTACTCTTATTTCATTATTAATACAATCAATGATGTTTTCCTATGTCTTGTATGTAATTTACTTGATAGCTCACGACTTCTTGACTTTGTGAGTAAATAGATCATTTTTGTTTTCTGGTTACATGCTTTGTTGTATTTCCTTCGCATTGTTTCAGGTTGATCACTCATTAGGAGAAGGAAGCAGAAGCTGGAGCAATGCAACGGAACTCCATCGACTACCAGTTGAGGTAGGCCTCCAACTATGACTGTTTAAGGAAAGCTATTGTTAATTTGTTCTTGTTTGTGACTAGACCCACTCTAGGGCTAGAGGGGTTGCCTCTGTCCGCAGAGGGAATACTTTCCTGCATCACAATGTGTCTAAGGTCATAGTGGTTATAATAGCCATTCAATTTGTTAAGAAGTAATTAGTGTGTATCATTTTCCTCAAGTCATAAGAATATAGTATTCCTATGAGTCAACACATGATTCATCTCTATTAGGTTTATTATCTAGCAAATTTCCTTTAAATAAGGTTCCACTAGTGTGTGTAGGAACTATATTATTTAATACATTATCAAGATCTATCAATTCTATTAATGAGAGAGCCTAGCACTCCTCAACACTCAGTGCACACCTTAACATGCTTTGGAACAATACACTAACATTCCTTGGCACCTCGCATGTCTTGGAACATCTTTGTACCTAGAACAGTTTGCCATGCATAGGATGCCAAAGCACATGTTGGCATGCCATAGCATAGCATAGCACTCCCCTATCATGTGTTGGCATTCCCTGTAGTCCCTATCATGCCTTGGAACTCCTTGGCATAATATTGCATTGAAAAAAATTAGCACTTGGCACACATTAGCACTTGGCATGTGTTGGAACATATTATTAGTGTGCCTGGCATGCCCCTTTTAAAAAAGATAAAGTACCAATTTATTAACCCTCTTATGTGTTCATTTCCTTTCATTTTAGCTTGGTTATTCCATTTGTTGCCTTGAAACTCCTTGACACATATTGGCATACTCTGGCACCCTGCACATCCTAGCATGTCTTAGCACCTGGGATGCCTTGGCACTATTTGGCACATGTTAGCACACCCTGAAACTACCTAGCACACTCTAGCACTTCTTGACATTCCCTGATATTCCCTGGCATGCCTTACCTGTTCTTAGCATACCTTGTCACTCCCTCCTTGGCATGACAACTAGCACTGATTGAAACTCCCCAACACAGCCTCATATTCATTCACTTCCATGCATTTTGACCTAGTGCTCCCTTGTGTTGTCCTAGTACTCCCTACCACTCCTCAGCATGCATTGGCACTCTCTAGCAAAAATTAACACTCATAAGTGAAGAATGAAGATTGTAACCAATGTTACTAGACTTGGAATAGACAATAAATTGGAGAGGAAAAAGAGCTAAGAGTTTAATCAAATTGGGGAAAAAACAGGAAAAAATCAGGAAAAAATTGGGAAAAAATCAGTGAATTCAATAAATAAAAATATACACATATATTGAATTAAAAAAAAACATTTTTCATTGATATTTAGTAAAGTCATGTCCAAACAATTCATAATATAAATAGATGTCCAAAATATCATGAATGAATAAGCATCTCATATATGTTATGAGTCCAAACATGATCCAAAGTACTGAGTAATGACTCCTAACTAGTGACTACATAGAACTAGAAGCAAATGCTTCTAAAAATTTACAAACAACTACATACTAATTAGAAAAAATCAATAACTAAGAGTCTAAGACACTTATGAGTGAGAACTAGAAGCAATTCCTCCCACTCCTCCGCTTGCTTGACTCTAAAAGTTCTTCAAGTCATGTAGGCTTAAAACAAGAGCCTCCTCTACTTGGACTCAATCTGATACATTTGCAGTTTGCAAATCTATCTCTTCAAGGCCTATTGGTGAATGATCCTGTTAGGTTCCTATACCAATAGGTGTCATTTTTCATGATTGACTGGGAAGTGCCAAATATATTCATCCTTTCCATGCTGCAAAGGTTCCATATTTCAAAAGAGACAGAGAAAATTAAAAAATGTAAAGAGGGTATGCCTTAAAAGAATGGTCAAAAGGCAAGAAAATGAATTGGTTAGAAAAAATAATAGAAATGAACCCCAAAGAAAGACCAGGAAAGTGGCCAGTCAAAATGCCACTACTACCTTATTTGCAAGTCCACAATGTGCAAGTATTGTTGTTTTCACACTTGATGGGTGGCCCAACAGTGTAATCTGGACCATGCCATGTTTAATTTGCTATTGTAGAACAGAGAAAAAGTGCTTGTCCAAACAGCTTAAGCTTGGCAGATGAGTAGCTAGGTAGAGAAATGAAGGAGCCCAACTGCTTAATCTGGGCCCTTGGAAGAGATAAGGGTACATTTAGATAGGAGGGCAGTCAAAAGAAAAGAAGATAATTAGGGTCTGCAAGTCTAAGTGCACCCATTCAAAAGGATGAAAAAATGTTACGTGTATTAGGCAGGGTAGGTAGTTAAGGTTGTAGAAGCAAGGTTTTGATCACCTCATGTATTGTCAATCATAGCTCCTCTCATCAATGACAGAAGTGGCAAAGCAGATGTTTTGATGGTAGAGCTTTGGAAGAATGTCTAATTCCCCTTCTATTCCCCCATAAATCACTCACTAACATCCCCTTGAGGACCTTGGGATCTGCCCAACCAGTCCTGTTATCACTTCATTTTTGTAAAATACTAAGTCAAGCTTTGACTTTCTTCAATGAAACGAAGCCACATTCCTGGTGTAAAAATCCTTTCTCCACATTCCATTCACTTCTTATGTCTAAGTTTCAGTCCATAAACTTAACCTCTGCCCTACTCTTTCACCTCGCAAACTCATATTAACTTCTAATTCTATTTATATAGCTCCCTAACCTATGTTCCTATCCCTATTGCTACAAAAAACTATATAAAATTCCAAAAAATAATAAATATTCCCACCCCATGGCACTATAGCCTTATAATGCAGTCTTGGGAAATAACAGTCCATCTGGGACTATTATGAACCCTTTCGCGTCTTAACCTGGAGTTAGTTTAACCTCTGGTTGAATTAACAACCGCTGCTCACCTCTCCGCTCATTAAAATGTGTTACTACACCCTTCATGTTCATATTTAAAGTTTGGTGTTTAAATGTTTATTAAACATTAAACTCCTCTCCAGCGCATATAACACTTATAACCCGCTTTCCAAAGGTTTGAACCCCCCGCCACATAAATAAATCAATATAATATATAGCGAGCCCCTGTACATTAACCTGCCGCCAGCTCCGCGCTTCGTCGACCCTCCGATCCGCCCTCCCAGATCCAACGGCCCAGGTGGATTTCGGGGCACCCCCGACGCACGGGAGTTAGCGTCCGATGGCACGGCGGTTTTGCCGTCGTACAAAGGACGCGTGTCTGCCTTTTATTGCATCGGGAGGGCTCTGACACATACCACCCCCGTACAGAAGGTGGTCTGATAAAACTGCAAACCGCCTTCTGTCCTGTGCCACGTCGTCTCACTGGCGTCATTGCCACATCACCCTGCCGTAATGCCATGTCATCCACCACCTGTCCTCCGCTGACGTCACTGCCACGTCACCCTGCCATACTCGGGACCTGCCAATGATGTCATGCTGACGTCATCACAGAAAAGGCGCAAAGGGCGTGAATCGCGTCAAAGAATGTCTGAATCAAGAAATAGAGGCAGTTTTCAATGCGCGATTAGCGCCTAGCGCTAATCGTGCATCGCTAAAAAAAATTACTCAAAAAGGAGAGCTTCCTATTACTCGGCTACCTGCAAAACCCAAAAATTCGCAAGAGGCAATGCTGGAAACAGAGAACTAAAGAAAAGACAGCAGGCACAGGGAGTCAAGATATGACTACGACAATTTTATAAAAAGGCCAACTATGCATACCGAAAGCAGGATAACAAAGCCGTGATTCAGCAAAGCACCAGGGTAGCAGGCCCAAAAAACGCAAATTAAAAGCACAGCCTCAGCCGACTCAGTTGATCCAAAAAGTATAAATTCTCTGGCAGAACGGATAACTAATACCCTAAATATCTACTGCATCATTTACTCTTTCATCTACTATTCCTCAAGAGTTGGTAAAGAAGTTATGAGTTATTAACTCTTCATCTAGATATTTTGTAATTCATTTTTTGTATATATACCTCCCCACATAACATATTTGGGGTTGGTCGTTGGTGATTTTCTCTATAAGGCACTGCACTGTAAATTTTCAGACTTTATAATAAATGGCCGGTGAAGTTCATGGTCTCTGCACTGTCTAGATGTGAAAGTAATCAACTATGTTATGCTACAGAATTCCTGTGTCGTTTAACGAAACAATAAGTTTTCCTAAACCATGTTTTGTCTTTTCTTTGTTTACAAAATTCACGTATATGTTTCATAATCTTAGAAGCAGAGAAGAAGAATAGCTCAGGACTTGTTTAAATACACCCTCTGCTCAATCCCTGTCTCTAATTATGTTTTCTTCGGAATTGGTCATAAATATGAATTCTCAATTGCTCATGTTTGCACTAATTCTCTCATTATGAATGCTGTTTAGGAATTCTTAATTGCTCCTAGATAATATTCTCACACTTTCCCTCTATCAGCATAGTGAAAGATCCTTGACTGCCTTTCATTCCCTGATTTCATGCCATCATATCTCAAATTTCAAGGATTGTTCCATAGATGCCTGTCTGGCTCTGTAGCATCACATTTTCCCATGAAACACTTACAACAGTACACCACCATTGACTCCATTGCCCAATAGTTTAGACTGTTCTGAGAATGCATCCTAGATCTTCCTGAAATCATCATCCAACCAAATTTAGAACAAAACCCTGCACTTCATATCTAGCCTAACATAACAAAAAACAAAGTTAAATCATAAAGAGAGAGCCCTCTCTGGTTGCAGGTAGGCTAGGACCTGCATATAAAAGATTGGTTAGTGGTTACCTCGGCCGTATTCCCTTTGAGGAGCTTAGGGAACAACCTGAGTGATAACAGATCCAAACCTATCATTATCATGAGACATTGAAATGTGAATTTAAGTTTGACTTTGAACTTTAAAGTTTAAACTTTAAATTCCAAATCAAATTATGAAACCTTCAAATTCAAGCTCTCACCTAGTATTTTCTTGTTGCGAAGTTGTAGATTGTAATGGAAAAATACAAGGTCATTTAAGCACTTTTGTGTCAATTGGTTGTGATTCTTAGAATGCATTTTCTCAAACATGCTCCAGTTGCACTCACAACCTAAAGCACTGCATGCTTGGTTTAAGATTCAAATGGTAAATCTCTTCAAATCTAGCGTATCACTACAAAACTTTTTCCACCAAAGACCTAGCAAGTGGCAAGGGTTTGTGAGTATACATACTAAATACTAGATAGTAAAAACTTAAAAAGACAAATAAATTTAATAAAACATTTAACATACAAAATAAAGTTTAAACAAATTTAATGAACTAATAAAGCCTTCAAGTCTCAAAGGGTACTTGGCAACACCTTAGACCTTTCTCATATAACACTGGTATAGGAAAATAATTTAGGTGGTGCTCTATAATCCTATAGTTGGGAAAATTCACGACTTTGAAATTATGGATCAGGGAAGCAACTTTCCATGCATGTCATAAGTCCTCTGTGAACCTCCCCATCCTCATTAAATTTGCTCTTATCATAAAAATACTATGGGTTTAAGAAGTACCTAGCAGCATGTAAGGGGGAATGCAATTTCCTATCCCAATGTGCATCAATAATGTCCCAAAGAGGCATATACTTTGCCTCCTCATCCCCATATCTTATTTTGATGGCCTCCTTTGTGAGATCCATCGCCTCATAAATGTAACCCATAGCAGGTTTGTCACCATCAACCATCCTAAAAGTTCAAGCTTTCAAATTTAAATTAATATGAAACATTGAAAACAAAAAGAAGCTTGAAATGAGATTTAAAACATGAAAAAGTTAAGATACTTGAAGTACCTAAGAACTCTAACAAGGGACTCCATCATAGCAATAATCTCTGCGGCATATTTCCAAAAACTGCCATTAAACACAAGTGCAACAACTTCAATGCCTTCAGGGGTCTTGAAATGTTTAGATGCCATCCACTCAAGTCCCAAGGACATCCTCTTTAGATTTATCTTTTACTCAACCACAAATTGCAAAGATATGAAATTTGTTGCAAATCTAGTCACTACAGGTCGAACAATTTATTTACCTTCAGTGTATTTTCTCATGGTGTTTAAGACAATAATGTGGTTGTATAGGTATTTGGTTATGGATTTTTCCTTCTCCACAACCTCATGTATCCACTGAATCCTACAAATGTCCTCAAGCATTAAATCTATACAATGGGCAACACAATAGGTCCAAAAAATAGTGGGGTGCCTAATCTCAAAAAGTCTACCAGCGACCATATAATTAGCTACATTTTCGGTGACAATTTGTACAACATGTTCTTCTCCCACTTCTTGAATGACTTCCTCCATCATTTCACAAATAAGTTGTGCAGTCTTAACCTTGTCTGATGCATCCACTAATTTGAGAAACATTGTACCTACTGGAAAAGATACGAGGAGATTTATTAAAGTTCTATTCCTCTAATCTATCCATCCATCACTCATGATCGTGCACCCTATTTATACACATGATAAACGAAACTCAGATAGTACAAGCATGGCATATTCAACACTTTCTAATAGAAAATTTGTCCTAATGCTCAATAATGAAGGAGTTTTGAACCCTGGACCTGCAATAACAACTGCATCATTCATATCTTGCCAATAAGGAGTTATGGCACAATGGAAAGGTATGTCAGAATAGTACCAAAAGTTAGCAATGGCCTTCCTTGCCTGACTATGGATATTTTTATCCAACCAGTGGTATCCAAGGTAGGTTGGGAACTAGGTTTTGTGCGAGAAGAAAAAAAGGTGTTTATGTTTCCACCTCCAATGTTGAATGCAGGAGGATTCATTTGGCCTTGAGTTTGACTTGGACTTGGGGGCATGTGTGGGAAACTTGGGAACTGCATTGAGGATTCAACAGAGGGAGATGAAAATGGGGTAGTGGAAGAAAATTTGTCAACTCTACCAGTTCCTATTTATCTTTTTTTGCTTTTCTTTCTTTGCATTATGCTGACTCAACATATCAATGGCCAAGGTCGCTTGGTGTTTGACATTTTTGTCAATGTTTTTGCAGAGACTTATATCATGGCTGGGTATTTGTGCAAGGTGGTACTTAAATCTATAAATGCCTCCACTACATTTTGCTTTGCAAAATTTACAAAGGAGCTCAGGGTCTCCAAGAATCTTGTCACAATAAGCCCAAGAAAAGTCCTTCTCCCTTGGCATTGTTGTTGTTTTGGACTTGTGTTTAAATTGTGGCTTTTGTTTAGATTTGGAGTTGTGCCTTATATTTAATTTGGCTCCTGTAAATAAAATTAAAAATTAAAATTAAAAATTCCATATATAAGTTTTCAAAAAATAGGGTTGGTTTTAAAGGATATGAGGTTTTGTTAAGGATCAAAGAGGAGTCTGTCCAGAAACACAAGCACATTTCGACCTAATATATCATTGTGACTGTTAACACTCAGGTTGTTCCCTTTGACTCCCAAGGGAATACGGCCAGGGTAACCACTAACCAATCTTTGGATTACAGCTTCTAGCCAAACTGTAATCAGAGAGGGCTCTCTCTTTATGATTTGTCTATGTTCTGATAGTATTTTAGACTAGCTATGATGTTCAGGGTTTTGGTTTTATGTTTTGGTTGAGGGATGTCTTCTGTACCTAAGGTGGAAACTTTCAGATAATTCTAGTCCATTGGGCAATGGAGTCTTTGGTTACTGGTTGTTTGAGAGGTAGATTGAGATTGCTAAAATTGCAGGGCCTTTTGAATATCTCATGAAACAAACTTGATATTATAATGATGAAGTGTGTTTAACCAGTGAAAAGCAATTAAGAATTTTCCACTAAGCTTGGTTGTGAGAAAGAGATGTATTGTAAAGGAGCAGATTTGAATTCATAAAACAATAATCACTGTGAAAGATACAGTATAGAGGTGCAGCAATTAAGAATTACACCTTTATGACCATAACCGAGAGAAACATTTATAATAGCATAGATTGAATTCAGGGTATTCTATGAATAAATCCTGGAATTAGTCTTTTTCTCTGCCATTAATTGTGAGATCTAGAACATGGATGAGTTATGAGAAAATAAACAGAAACAACATAACGAAAGTTCAAGGAAACTTATTGAGCCATGAAAACACGCAGGAATCCTATAGCACACAGCAATCGCATCACAACCCCTCAGACAACACAGACTTTGGAAATTCCATCGGCCTTTGTATTAAACTCTGAAAACTTACAGCAAAAGAACTCTTGAAGAGAAATCAACAACAACCCCCGCAAACTTATGTGAGGGGGAATATATACAAACGCTCATACAAAATATCTGAAGCATTGAGTCATCTGAGAAATGAATACGTTCACCAACTTTTCAAGATAGTAGATAAGAAAGTTATTACATCATTGAATACAAAATAAATGCTCTTTATATCTGTCAGGAGATACTTTGACCTTTGGAGGCCACTGAGTCGGTCTGAACGTTCTGCTTTAATGCTGGAAATGTGCCTTTATGGTTGTCGTGCTGTAGCTTCTCGGCCCTGTTACCTGTTAGCTGTCAATCTTGCTTTGTTGGCCGAATATGATCTGCTGAGTTGGCTCAGCCCTTCCCTTTTCGTGCATGCTGATTTTACTAAGTTTTCCTGTGCATGACCACTTATGAATTTGAACAAAAAAACTTGATTTACAAGCTCTGGCTTACAATATCAGCTGTATCATTTTGGTCCAGTATTCCTGTGTGGGCAATTGATGTCTAAGAATTGCCTCCAAAGTCTCATCTGCCTCTATGTATTTGTAGAAGTTTGGAGGCACTTCAAACAGATGTTTAATTTCATTCATTATAAAGAATAAATTCTCTACCTTGTTGTAGAGACTTTGTCTTGTAGCTGGCCCTGTTTCCTCTGAGGTGCTGGGCCTTTCAGTGATCTGATTTGTGGCGAATGTGTTGACCCTCTTGGCATACTGCTCATGTGTAAGTAGCCTTCCTGCGCTGTTCAGTAAGCCAGGGAGACCTCTGTTTTGCAATGCCACAAATTTGTCCATGAATCTATTGACCTCGGTCTGCATATCCTGGGTCCTTCTCTCTAGAGTCTGCACTAGGCTTCTCAGTGTTAGGACCCTCTTTATCAACAAAATAGTCTCAGTCCTGTTGGAGATTCCCATAGTTGCTAACTGAGCACTTGTTCTATTATTAAGCACATTGATCATCCTGTTGGCAACTTCAGGCATATTGCCTAGAGAGGCCCTTGATCTCTGGATTTCTCTGTGTGCTTTTCCTATGAGCTCTATTTGCTCATGAATTGTCTCAATGTATTGCCATTGATCAGTTATGGATTGGCCAATGTTGGCCCATAGGACTGTCTTGAGCTCAGATGTCACTTTATCAAGTGTGAGCTCCTTCTCCAGCTCTTTTATCTTATCTTTAAGGGCCTTTATTTCCCTACCCTTTTCTGCTACAGTCTGCTTGGATTTGTCATATCTTTCATTCAAGTTGACCAAATTTTCCCTCGCCTCTTTTAATTCTGCCATTTGGGTTTCCAGGGCTTGGATTTCATTCTTGAGCTTCTGCATATCCAGGCTTGGAGCCTGCTCTGTTGTTGGCGTTGGTGCTGATGTAGAAGGTGCTGCCTGGTCTGTTTGCTGAGTGGGAGGAGCAGTAGTTTGAGGAGGCTCCTCAAGATTAATTATTTCTGGAGGAGGCTGAGATGTTTCACCTCCTTCCTTTTGCTGTAATGCTTCTTGTAATGCTGCCTGTGCAGCCTCTGATTCTCCCAGCTTCTCTTGTGTTTGGATCAGCTGTTTATATAAAGACACTAGCAAAGCTGAGGCATCTTGATCATGTCTTTGCTGGGCAACTTCATCTGTTTGAGGGTGAATTGTTGCTGGAATTTTGATCTTTCTCCTCAAAGCTGCCATGTCTGCATCCCTCAATTTCAATATTTCTTGTATGCCCTTGATGTCCTTGGGATCATGCCCAATCTCTATGATTATATCTTCTAAGGACCTGATCCTATTGTCCTTTGCTTGAGAGGATGCTCTCTCCAACTCCAGTTGAGCAGTTGTATTATTTAGGCTATTTACTAGCCTATAATTATCCAATGTCTTGTCTGCCAAGGAGGCATACACCATCTCACCCGTTTGCTTATGTAATTCGATTTTGTCCATTGGGTGGATGTCCTTGGCAAGGACCTCAAGATTGGTCCTTAAGTAGTCTGAGGGGGACTGTGGTTGCAATGTAGTTGGCATGAAGTGACTCATGATCATCTTGCCCTCATTGACATCATATGCGGACATGAGTCTTTGCTGGTTAGTAGGAGCCATCTTCAACAAATGATTATATAGTTGTATTTTTATTGGCTCACTTCTCCTCTTTATGTCAATGAACTGTTGTTTGATGCCCAGTTCACCTTCTCTTTGGTGGCTTGAGGAGCTGACTTCTCCTCCCACTGTTCTGTCTTGTCCCTATTGAAAGGAACTTGCAGATGCTTCTCTACTAGGTGGGCCCATGCCCAGAGATTGTCCTATTGGAATTTCCTCCTCTGATAGGGGATTCATTCTGTGTCTCTTTTCTCCCTGATTGGTGGATTCTGTGAGGGGAGTTTCTCTGTCCCTCTTTCTACTTATATCCTCCTTTTGTGGGGTTTGGAGGACTGAGGCTTCAGTGGTTGTTTCTTGCCTGGGAGGTACAGTGTCCTGAGCCTGCTGCTCAGTGGAAATTGGGGCCCCAGTTGCCTTTTCTTGCTGTAAGGGCTGCTCTTTCTCTTGCTGCCCCTGTTCTTGCTGTTGTACTTGCTGCTGTTGCTGCTGCACCTCCTCATGAGGTGGCTGTTCTGGTTCCATTTCCTTTTCCTTGCCTTTGGTAGAGGTTTGCCCAGTAGCTTTGGCTTTTTGCTGATCTACTGTGGAGGAAGAGGCAGCTGCTCCCTCTTGACTGCTTGGAAGATTGAACACCTATGGACAAAGTTCTAGGTCAGCCATCTTTTTCAGATTTCTTAGAGCTCTCTGATTTAACTCTTCTTGTGTGAGAGGCTCCTCTAAGGTTCCCCTCCTCCATTTCACTTGATTTGCATACTTTTCTATATGAGGAATCCTTACATGATCATAACCAGACAACCTATACTTGACCCTTCTTAAAGTTATGAAGTGATTGGGGTCATATGGTTTCCAAAGGAAACTGGTTTGCAGGCCAAGGGATTCTAACATTCTATCTGCCTCTAGCCAGCCTTCCTCCCTTTTGTTGTAGACAAAGTGGCCTAATTGGTTCCTGACCTTGAGCTGTGCTTTCTTGCCTCTGCCTGAAAAGTGTAGCACATCAGCATTTCCAAATTGCCTGAAGTATTCCAGGGCAAATAGTCTCATGGGCACATATTTGGGCAATCTGTATGGGGGCAGCTCACACCCATATATCCTTATAACTGTGTGGTTCTGGTAGAAGTACCAATCCCCAATGCTGTATAATTTAGACAACTGAAGTATCCTTTGCATATCATCAGTTAGTCTTGGAGGAGGCGAGCTCATCAACAGAGACATGGCTGGGTGGATGAAGAGATCTATGAACTCACAGTAAGTATATGGAGAGTGAGCTCTGTCATGGAAGACAGAGGACCAATAAACCACTGACCTTGGATTGCCTTGGGCATCCTCTCTTTTCACAACAAAAGAAAACTTTTCATATTGATAATATAGGATTAAGTGGTAGATGTAAGAGGTGTATCTGAACACCCTTTCTCTTGACAAGTTCATCAATTGCTCATGTATTTTGTCTGATATGTAGGTGGCATAGTCATAGCAGATAGGAGACTTGCCAGGAGCAAACATAAGCATCATCACCAGCACAATTTCATCAATATGTTCAATTGAATTATAGCCTAAAATGGGACTAATCATATCTGCAAGGTCTCTGCCCAGTTGGTTGAGATATACATGACAAATGGGAGGGTTCTTCACAGTGTCAGAGTCAATGTACAGCTGATTGAGTTTGGTGACCTGAGCATCTGTCAATCTAGCTCCTTGGTTTATCAAGTCTATCAGTGATAAAGGAACTAGCTTCTTCTGAGTCCTGAAGTGCAGCATCTCTTTGATAGCTTCAGGGGTGATATAGAAAACGACTGAGCCTGAAGGGTCAAGCACAACCCTCTGAGTAGGGTCATAACATTCGGCACATAGGTGAACGAGGTCAGGGAACTGTTTGACCCGAGGGAGCTTAAAAATAGGGAGAAAGGAGTCCCATATGCCCAGTACATCTGTTCCACTCTCATGTTTAGCCTTTAACTCATTCAATAAGTGGATGTGAAACTTGCTGTGCATCAGCATTTCTTCTGAGATTTGATAGTCCAGGTCTACTAGGGGTTGCCACTCCAATTCTCTCTGAGTGGCATTTAATGGAGCAATGTTTAATGCTACAGGAGCCACTGGTGGATCCATGATTTCCTTTTAAGATTCTATAGTTTATGGACTAGTGTTACTGTGCAGAGCAACACCAAAAGGTTTTCTTTGAACATAAGGTGAAGTACTCAGGAACAGAGGACAAAAGGTGAATTGCAGCAATTGAAATACTGCTTAAAACATGAATAAGGCAAATGTCTAGCCTTAATCTCTCTTTTACAGCAAGTTTGGTATAGTTTGGGTTACCAGTTCGCGATTGCGCGAACATAATGCAGTTTTTATAGAAACTCGGGAAAACGAGGCTTAGCTGGTGAATTTCAACGTTGTAGGTGCAAATGAGGACCAGGCACAGGGGATTTGCTGGTGAATTATATGTTTCTCAGTGTTTTAAGCTTTCTTATGGCAATTCACAGACGAAACAGGTGCAGGAAGGATTCACTGGGATAAATACCTGGTATACAGAGAACAATGGTCACGAATGCAGGTGGAAATGGCGCGCCAGCGGTCTTCAGGTTGAATTCAGCAGGTTGGCGAAGCCTCGGACGTGAAATTCATGCAGAGGATACAACAGCGTTTTTTGCAAAAAGTTCAAAAAACGCGACATTTTGGCCAAAATATGGTTTTTTAGGGACTTTGGCGCTTTTTTTTGGATGACGTCAGCATGGCGTCATCAGGTGGGGTCAAAGTCGGATGACGTCAGCATGACATCATGGGGTGACGTGGCGGCATACAAGAGGTCCACGGGGATGATGAGGTGGCGGACAGGTGGGGTCAATTGGCGGACAGGGCGCTGACACGGCGGTGACGTAGGCAGGTGACGCAGGCAGGACGGATCAACCAAAACCGGGAGTGGTTAGCGGTTTCATATCACACCGCTTATGATACGGAGGCGGAAATGTCAGATGTACCTCCGACCCGCTGTGGGGGTGACGCATGGCAGAGGCCTGACGTCACCCTCTGACAGATATCGGAGGGTATCTTTCAGACGTCGGGGCCGGTCCGATATGTACGAGGGCCGTCGGATCAAAAGGGCCCGATCCGACGGTCGATGGATTGCTGAGGTGGCCGAACGATACGGACGGAGGGCGGGAATAAAATAATATTTTGTTCGATATCTGTGCCCGGCGGGGACTTTGGAAATTTGGCGGATTTCCATGGTTTTCAATGTTTTTTATAAAAAATGCGCATAGCGCCAAACTTTGGGTAAACGGGAAAAAGTGGGTTTTTATATGTTTTTTGCAAATGAAGCGGGTTAGGGGTGAAAAGGGGTTTTTTCACAAGGTTTCTTAGCAAATGAAGGGTTTAATGGGTTTAATGACCTGTGAAGGGGAAAGAAGGGTAAGGCTTAGGGTTCTCAAACTGACCGGATGTCAATTTGATCCCTGACAGTGAAAACATGGCTATAATGCCAAGGGGAGGGATATTTATACAATGCTTGGGGTTTATACACCATAGTGTAATAATAGTAGGGAAAGGGTAACATAGGGGATTTAGATAATAGAAGTTAGGGGTTAATATGGATGGAAAAGGTGAATGAGGAGTGATATCACTAAGTTTATTTGAAAATCACTTAGTTTAGGGAGTAGATCAAAATGAAAAGAATTTTAGACAAGAAATGTGGCTTTTAAAGGAATAAGAACCACTAAAAAAAAACCTCAAATTCTTCCATGAACACAGCTGATGAAGGGATGTTAGTAATGAAGGTGAAAAAATGGGGAAAAGGAAGTTAGTCATGCTTCTTTGCTTTGCTGCAACATGATGGAGAAGAAGACCTTCTCAATCCATTGATTTTCCTTTGTGAATAGGTTAGCACACATCCAATTATAAGGAATGACACTTCTGCAACCCCATCTGCCTACCCATCTACTTGCCTAGCATTTTTTTGTTTCTTCTTGGAGGGTGCATTTAGACTTGCAGACCCTTATTTGCCTTTTCTTTTCTCTTGGCTTTTTCTTTTGATTTTCTATCTAGAACTACCCTTATTGCTTCCAAGGTCCCAGATTAAGCAGTTGGGAACCTTAATTCTCTACCTAAGCTACTGGTCTGCCAAGATTAAACAGTTTGGACAGACTTCTTTCTCTATTCTACAGCAGAAAATTGAAACATGGCATGATCCAGATTAGGCTGTTGGACCATCCATCAAAATTGAGTCCACATTGAGCTATATACACACATTGTCTTCTCTTGGAAATATGGGATCTTTGCATCATCAAAGCAGAGCATATTTGGAACTTTCTTTTCCAATCATGAAATATGAAACCTATTGGTATAGGTAGCTAACAGTGGCTCCACATGGGGATGGTTTTTCCATTTGAAAGACCAAGAACAGCAGGTCAGAATGCCTTGGCCCTTGACTGCTTTTACCAAAACTTGAAGTATGCTGCTTTGAAATGCCAAAATTGTGCTCTTCCCCTCTTGGTAAATCTCTGAACTTATTTGCCTTTTGCTGATACCTTATAAAACTTGAGAACTACATTTTTACATATTTTAAAGAAAGCAATATATACACCTGGATATGTACAAGGGAAACACAACTGCACTTATGGATAGTAGTCAAAATAATGCTTCAACATCCTGCCATTTACAGGACCTTCATCCAAATCAGCTTCATCAAGACTTTTAAGGAAATACGTATTGTTTACTTGTACTGCTTGAACAACAAATGGTCCTCTCCAAAGGGAATCAAATTTTCCATGTTTTCCTTTATCTTCCCTTCTTGAATCCCACTTGAGGACTTTGTCACCAATGTTGAAATCTTCTGCCTTGGTCCTTCTATCAAAAGCTTTCTTTAATTTTTCTTGTAAAACTTGAACTCTGCTGAAAACTTGGTCTCTAGTTTGCTGCAAACATATTATTTGATTTATCCTTCTTTGCATATCATTTGGCTCAGCTTGACTTTCTTGAAGTAGTTTCATAACCGGAACCCCTAGTGATGAAGGAAATTTGGCTTCTAATCCATAAACCAACTCATATGGGCTGACCCCAATTGATCTCTTGGTTGTTAGTCTATCTGCCCATAAGGCATTGACCAGCTTCTTATGCCAATTCTTCTTATTTTCTTCCAGCACCTTCTTTATGATGTTTACAAGGCTTTTATTTGATGATTCAGCAAGGCCATTTCCTTGGGGATAATATGCAGTAGAATGGCCCAAGGTTATGTGAAATTTGTGGCAGAAATTCACCATTTTCTTAGATCTGAAAGCAGCAGCATTGTCTGTTATGATTTTATCAGGACAGCCAAATCTAGAAAGGATATTGGTCTCAAGGAACTAAATGATAGTGGAATCATTTGCTTGTCTGCATGGAACAGCTTCAATCCACTTAGTAAAGTAGTCTGTAGCTGTTAGAATCCATCTATGTTGGCCTAAAGATGAGGGATGAATTTCCCCAATGAAATCCAAGCCCCATTGTTGAAAAGGTCTCTCTGTTGCAATAGGTCTCAAAGGAAGTGGCAGTAACTTTCTCTTTCCCTCAAACACTTGACATTTATGACATGAGGTGGTGAATTTCTTGACATCAGAGAAAACAGTGGGCCAATAGTAACCAGCCCTCAGTATTTTATCCACAGTGGACTTCCAATACAAGTGTCCACCACAGTCACCTGCATGAAATTCTTTGGTAACATTGTTAGTCTCATTCTCAATCAAGCAGTTTAACAGTATACCCTCATGGTTTTTCCAAAATAAATTGCCTTCCATGACACAAAATCTTGAAGCTTTCATTTTTAGGAACCTACACTTAGTTCTGGACAATCCTGGTGGAGCACACAGGTTTTGTAACACATAACATATATCAGAATACCAAGGGGATTGTTCAAAGGCTACATTGATCTTTGGAGTCGCCAGCTCCGGTTCATTGTCCAACTGGTTTATGTCTAAGGCTTGGAAGTTTGCTTCTGTCATTAGTTTGGCCAAACCTTGCCCTTTTATTAGTTTTGTTGGTTTTATCTCAATATCAAATTCCAAGATGTTGGCAATCCATTTTCCTCTTCTGCCCTCTAAATTTTCTTGAGTGAGTATGTCTTTAACAATGGGACTTGGCACATAAGCAATAACATGGGAATAAAGGATGTAAATCCTAAAGTCTTTAATGGCCTTGACCAAAGAATAAGCCTATTTCTCCATGATTTGATATTTCAAAGGTGCATCTCTAAGAGCTCTGCTAAAGAAAGCAATGGGTTTCTCATTCCCTTGGTCATCTTTCTGTAACAAAACTGCAGCAATAGTATGCTGGGAGGCAAAAGAAAAAATGATAAATTCCCTGTCAAATTGAGGATTTGTTAAGACTGGAGTTTGGGTAAGGGCCAATTTTATGCCTTCAAAGGCTTGATTTGCTTCAACAGTCCATTTCACTTTTGAATCCTTTTTTAGCATGTTGTTCAATAATCTGATCAACTCGGCCAGATTTGGGATAAATCTCCTCAGGAAGTTGATTTTACCCAAAAAGGCTTGTAATTCCTTTACATTTCTTGGATGAGGCATCTGTAAGATGGCTTGTATCCTGTCTGGGTCAATTCTTATGCCATCCTTTGAAATGATATGTCCTAACAGCTTACCTTCTTCCAAACCAAATAGAGACTTCTTGGGATTCAAGGAAATTCCATATTTCCTACATATTAAGAAGATCCGCCTCAAGTGTTTCAAGTGTTCTTGGTCAGATTTAGAGAAAGGTGTGAGGTCATCCAAATAAATGACAAGAAAGTCATGAATCTCTTTGGCAAAAGCAATGTCCATTGCTCTCTGAAATGTTGCCCCTGCATTTTTCAATCCAAAAGGCATTTTCACATATTTAAAAGTTCCCCAAGGGGTTGTAAATGCAGTTTTGTCTTGGTCATCAGGGTGTACTAGGATCTGATTAAAGCCTGAGAATCCATCTAGTAATGAAATCCTTGATGCTCCTACTACTCTTTGGAGAATGTGATCCATCTTAGGTAAAGGATAGTTGTCCTTGAGGGACACTTGGTTTAGATTTCTAAGATCAACACAAAGTCTTATTTCACCAGTTTTCTTCCTTGTGGGCACCAAATTTGAGATCCACTCAGAAAACCTGATTGGTGCTATGATACCGGCTTTAAACATTTTTTGCACCTCTTTCTCAATTGCAGGGAGAAGCACAGGGTTTATTCTTCTCAATTTTTGCTTAAATGGCTTTTGATTTGGCTTGAGAGGGATAGTATGCTGGATAACAGAGGTGTCATAGGATTTTAAGTCCTCATAACCCCATGCAAAGACATCCTGAAACTCTTTGAAAAGGTCAATTTATTTGGTTTTTTGATCAAGAGGTAAAGATGCAGACAATTTTATTATCTTGGGTTTCTCAATGGTTCCAATGTTGCATTCCTCAATGGCAGCATTTAGGGGCTGCATTTTTGGTTTTCTAGGGATATCATTTGAGTCAAAGATGTCCTCCAATGGAGTTAGGCGTGTTGGGAGAAAATTGTCTTTCAGCTCTATGATTTCAGCCTCTGTAACAGCTATTTCTTCACAACTGATTTGTTGAATTTTTTGTATGTTCACCTTGTTGAAAATGGTTGGTTTTAGCATTTGTTTTGCTGTTTTGGGTGATATTGGGTGGTTATTCTCTTTACTCTGTATTTTTGATTGACTTGCTCTCTCAGTGTCAATATTTAACCCTGCAAATTCTTGTTGCAAAGTTAAAAAATTGTTTATTTGTGAATCATCCTCAAATACTTGCCAATCTTTAACATTGTTTGGAATAGAGGGCCTGTGTTTTATTTCTGCTGTAAAGGAATTATCAGGTTCAAAAGGCAGTTTGCAGGTACTTGCAAATGTGGCCAAGCTATGAGCATGAAGATTGTGGGTCCTAGCAATTTTGGTGATTTGGAATTCAGTGAAGGAGTTTAGTATTTCAACAGCAACAGACCTATAAGACCTCAGTCTTTTGTCATTAGTGACAAAATTTCCCTTTACTTGTTGGATGATTAAATCTGAATCTCCCATGATTGAAACGTTTGTGGCTTGTAAGGATTTTACTAGTTTGAGGCCTAGTAAAAGAGCTTCATATTCCGCCATATTGTTAGTGCATCTGAAATTTAGTCTATAGGCTCGCCCTTCTACATGATTGTTTTGTTTATTATGTATCCAAACTCCAGCTCCTGCCCCTAATTTGTTTACTGACCCATCAAATTCAAGGAACCACAGAATATCTTGTTCTAGGGGAGACTTAATGATCTGTTCATGATCTGGAATTGTAAGTTGAAGTTCTGGTTTCTCTTCTGGGACAGTCTCATCACTTGATTGAATCAGCATGAGTTCTAGAGTAGCAGTTGTGTTTAATGGTTGCTTAACCATTGTTTCTGGGGTAGCAGTGTATTCATTAGTGTTTTGCTCTTGTTTGAGTGTCTTGGTTTCAACATCATTATTTATAAGACCTGTATTATCATTGAAGAGAATGTATGAGTCTATGTCTGAATGGACAGCATATATGGGAAAATTTTGGGGCTTTTCTTCACTGCTGACCATGTATTTCATTAGTGTTTCTCTGTATAGTCTCTTTGGTTGCCCAAAAACAGAGATGGTGGCATATGACATGTCTAACTGCAGGGAACCTTGGAGTTTAGCTCCCCATGATCTTGACAACAGCATTCCATACTTGGGTGGGATATCAGCAACTACAACATCCATCAGGATTGTCTTATTGGGGTATTGGACAAGTGATACACATAGATCTTTTATCAGGCCCAAGCACTTGACCTGGCTGGAGTCAAAGGAGAATAGGTCCTTATATGGTCTTGTAATATCCAGATTTAGTCTTTCCATGACTGATTTGGGCATTAGGTTGTGAGAGGCACCTGAGTCAAACATTGCATTGTGTAATATCTTATCATGAACATGTAAACTGACATAAAAAGGTAAAATCCCTGTGGCTGCTGTTTTTCCATCAACTTCTGGACCGAACAGCAATTCTGGGGTATCATCCAACACATTGACATCATCTTTGTTGTTAGTAAGTTGAAGGGACTTCTTGATTTGTTGTTTATAAATGTCATGCTTGGCTAGTTCTGAAAGAGGAATAGCTACCTTCAATTTACCAATTTCAGTTTCTAGGTCAAAGGGTTTTTCAGATTGGGTTCTTTGGTTGTGGATGACAGTTCTTTCCTTGTTCACTAAATCTTCTTCTCTATTCTTATCTTGATCTTGAGGCTTGTCCTTTTTGCTCATCTCTTGAGGAGCGACACTTGGGTTAGGGTGCAAGGATGATGTAGCCATGGGCTGCTGTTTTGAAGAAAATGGTTCAGTGACTTCTTCAATGGTTACTTCCTTTGCTAGTGATTCCGTTGTGTCATTTGGCTCTGTGACTATGGCTCTCTTGGGTTGCTCTTTATCCTTTATCTTTTCAGGCTGTGTTACATTTACAGTTCTACTCCTTAACTTGTATTGTTTATGGACTTCATAAACAGCTGTGTCATAGCCTTGTTTAAAGTCAAATGACTCACCTGATTTGGTTTGGAACAGCTTGATTTCATCATCCTCATGATCTTCTTGTGTTAAAAAGACTTGACTTTCACCATCCAAACCCATTAAATTAATGTGGGGATCTTCATTGGGTTCATTTGATGTGGAAGTCTCAGCATAATTATCTTGGAAAGGGGGTCTTATGTCTGGGTCAGAACTGGCCTTGCCAACGTTTGGATTTTGAGTTCTCCTAAAATTTGGATTCCTAGGAGGGTTGTTTTGTGGTGCTTCCCATGATGACTTTCTCTCAACTGATTCCACTCTATCACCCAATCTCTTCATACCAGTGAGTATTGCATCCAGTTTTTGATCAAAGGCTGAGGGTTCTTCTTTGAAGGTGGTTCTCTTTTCCAACCTTGCTCTGTTTCTTTTGGCAATCAGGTTAGCTTCCACTGTGACAGCAACCTTTTGGGCATCTGCAAGGGTTTCAGGAGCTCTCTCCTTCAACTGATAGGCCATATCAGGGTCAAAACCATCAAGAAATTTGTACAAGGCCAAATCAGGAGGAGGTCTTAAATTTTGTGGGATTGCGTTATATACATTGTTGAATCTTGCACAATACTCCAGAACGGTCTCTTGAGGACCTCGTTTGATAGTATCATACTCACCAAGTATGTTAGGATATTCTGACACATAGGATATAGTTAAGTTCAACTTGGTCTAGTATAGAGTTAGGTTAGAGTTAGGTAAAGTGTGTTTCTTTACCGTTGTACATTTTGTAACTTACAATCCGATGGTCACGATATGTAGTGATCCGACGGTTCACTCTCACCTCGGTATTACCGACACTTGATCTGTGGCTTGACACCCGATTGGTCCATGAGTTCTATTTAAAGCGCATGGAGGGTCATTGTTCGGGTAATCCGCGCATGAGAGAAGCTTATGTAAATTTTCATTCTTTGATTAATAAATTGCCTGTAGTACGCACGTTGGGACAGGCCGTGGACTATTTCCCTCCTTGCACTCTGAGGGTTTTAACCACGTCAAAAATACTGGTGTATTGATTTGAGATCTGGTTGTGAGTGGTGTCCTTTTGGTATTCTTTCTGTGGAACTTACCCTGTAAATCCCTACATGGTATCAGAGCTATTTGAGGGCCGCGTCCGTTGGTGATCCAAATCTAAAGCTGGTAGAACTGCATGCGGCTGTCGTTTCCTAGATCTGTTGTTTCTGACTGCTTTCGGGCCGAGAGGACTGCTCTGTTGCGTTCGAAGCATCTGTTCCAGTGAGGAACCCCTTTCGTTTCACGCGAAAAGGTTTCCGGTAGCCCTAGTTGCGTCATTTTTCAGATCGGGAGGTATACAGTGTTTCTTTTGCAGTTTACTGTTATTTTCTCTCTGCTTATTTCGGTCTCAGTTTATTTAGCCTTTTTTTTAACCGGATCTATACCTTTCATTTCTGCGTATGCTCTTTGCCCTGCGACTCTGTGCGATCTGGGCAAATCAGAAACAGAAAGGAAGGATTTTTTTCATGCGTATGCTCTTTTCCCTGCACCTTAGTGTGATCTCGGAAAATCAGAAACATTGAGAAAAATATTTAGTTTTTCGGCTAAAGCTAACTTTGAGATTTTTTTTTAAAATTTCTAGTTTTTTGGCTAAAGCTAACTTCGAGCCGCAAGGTTCGTTTTTCTTTGCATATTCGTGTTGGGTTTTGTGTTTTGTGTTTTGTAGGGAAAAAGAGCTTTCTCAAGGCAAGCACGCAAACCAAGGCCCCCCCCCCTCTCTCTCTCTCTCTCTCTCTCTCAAATTTTTTGTATAGATCAATTGGTTCAAAGCTATTTTAAGAGAGTAGAGGTCTTGGGTTCAAGTCTCCATTTTGTGGGGGCAGATTTTTTTCATTCCCGCACATTCGCGCACTTTGCCGGCAACGTTAACAATTTTTTTTCAAAAAGCCATAACTTCTTCATCCGGAAGCCTTTTTCAGAGCCGTTTTTTTTAAAACCACCTATTTTTTCGAGATCTATCCGTTGGAACACTTACTTTCAGCATCTTCAGCTTCAGTTTTTTTTAAAATGGAAAGTCCATGCCAAGTCATTCTTGACAGCACTAACTACTTCCAATGGGTAGAATACATGGAAGATTTACTTAGAAGTAAAGGTCTCTTCAGAATAGCCACAAACCAAGAGAAGAAACCAAAAGATGAAGACAAGGCGGCAAAATGGGAAAATAGACAAGATCAAGCACGTGGTTTGATAGGGATGTCTATTTCTCCTGATCTTAGATTCCACATTGCAGGACTTGAGACTCCTCATGAAGCATTAGGAAAACTTGCTAAAGTTTTTGGGATTAAAAATGAAATTAGAGCCCATCAACTTGAAAATGAGCTGCTTACTTTGGATCCTAATAATTTTTCTTGCATTGAAGATTTCTTGTCCAAATTCAAGACCCTTAGATATCTCTTGGAAAGTGTTGAAGTTAAGAAAGAAGATGGTAACCTTATTTATTCCATCCTTACTAAGTTGGGACCAGCCTACTCTGTATTTGTTTCCACTTTCCATTCTACAAGGGAAGCTTTCATTTGTCAAGGACAAGACTACAAGGCCCCTTCCTTTGACTCCTTTTGTGATTCCTTAATAAGAGAACAAGAAAAACTCTTACACCTTGGTCTTCTTAATCTTGGAAACTCTTCCACGAAAGCGTTAGCCGCCCAGCAGCAACCAAATTCAAAGAATCCTAAGAAGTCATATCCTCAAAAGAATGGTCCTAAACCATCTCAGCCTCAAAATGAAAGATCATTTCAGCAAAATGATAAGACCAATAAAAACAAATGGAAGAAGACTGATAGACATTGTAACTTTTGTAATCGAGATGGCCACTTAGAATCTAAATGCTTTAAGAAGATGGAAGCCTTGGAAGCCGCAATGAAGAAACATAACATCCATGTGGAGCCTACTTCAACTTCCGGAATGGCACTTTCTGCATGTCATTGTCAATCATCTCAGTCTGGTTATGCATTAAATGTATCTTCTTCTTCTTCTCATTCTCATGAGTGGCTCATTGATTCTGGAGCCTCTTGTCACATGGCCAAAAACCAAGCCATGTTTTCTTCTTTAAATGATTGTAACACCAAAAATATATATATTGGTGATGATAGATCTCTTAATGTTGTAGGGACTGGAACTGTTCATCTAGACAATGGTCAGTTTAATGATGTATTATGTGTTCCAACCTTATCCTGCAACCTTCTATCTGTCTATCAGATAACTCATTCAGGTGAAGGTAAAATTGTTGAATTTTCACCTCATGATGTTGTAATCAAGGATCTAAAAGATCCTAAACAGATTCTAGCTACTGGTCTTGCTGATGATTCCAAAAGGTTGTATAAGTTTCACAACTTTGGGTCATCCAATCTTCCCTCAGTATTTGTTGCTCATAATGATGAAGTGAGAAAACTTTGGCATGAGCGATTTGGTCACTTAAACTATCGCTCCCTTCAGCATCTATGTAAAGAAAATATGGTGACAGGTCTTCCTATGGTATCTTGCAGAGATGGTGTTTGTTCCGGATGTGTACTCGGAAAACATCATCGGGACAGTTTTGACAAACGTGCCTCTTGGCACGCCTCAGCCCCTTTACAGCTTGTGCACAGTGATTTATGTGGTCCTCTTCCTGTTGCTTCATTCTCTGGCTACAAGTACTTCTTAACTTTCATTGATGATTTCTCCAGACGCACTTGGGTATACTTCTTAAAACTCAAGAGCGAAGTATTTAACACTTTTTTGGCCTTCAAAGCCTTTGTTGAAAAACAATCTGGACATCAAATTCTTAAGCTAAGAACTGATAATGGTGGAGAATATGTTAAAAACACATTCATCAACTTTTGCACCGAAAATGGAATTCAAATGCAACATACTGTTCCATACACTCCACAACAAAATGGTGTAGCTGAAAGGAAAAATCGCACCTTAAAGGAAATGGCTAATTGTATGCTGCAATCTAAAGGACTCAGTCTTAGTTTTTGGGCCGAAGCAATTAATTGGGCAAATTATATAATCAATCGCACTCCTACTAAGGTTCTAGAGAATATCACTCCAGAAGAAGCTTGGAGTTCCATTAAACCAGATGTAAGTCACTTTCGTGTGTTTGGAAGTGAAGCATGGGCCCATATTCCAGATGAAAAGCATAAAGCTTTAGAACCTAAGAGTGAGAAATGTACTTTTGTTGGATATTCTGAAGATGTAAAAGGTTATAGACTTATTCCATTTAAGTCCAAAAATGTTATCATTAGAAGAGATGTAAAATTTGATGAAAATAAATCGGCCTGCGAGCCTAGTCCGGCGGATGTGCCACCTCTTCCTATCTCTTCTACTTTTGAAAACCTTTCTTCTTCAGATGATGAAAGCGAGGATGATAATCCTCCCCCACCTTCTCAGGATCCTCAACTTCCAAGATGGGTCCGTGCTACTCGGGATGCAGCAGGTGATCTTGCCGGTGATCCTACAGATCAGCGACGTACACGTTCTCAGTTTGAAAGAGCCTCTTCTTTACTGGCTCAAGCTCCAGTAAATCATGATCCTGACACTTTTGCAGAAGCTTCAGGCCATCCACATTGGGAAGCAGCTATGAATGAAGAATATCATTCATTAATGACAAATGATACATGGGATCTTGTTCCTCTACCAAAGGGACGCAAACTTGTTAGATGTAAATGGGTTTACAGAACCAAGTATGGACCAGATGGGAAAGTTGATAAACATAAAGCTCGTCTCGTTGCTAAGGGCTTTTCACAGGTTGAAGGCATTGACTACACTGAAACCTTCTCCCCTGTTGCCAAAATGAACTCTATCCGCCTTGTTCTTTCCCTTGCTGCCTCTTTAAAATGGGAAGTCCATCAGATGGATGTTAAATCTGCCTTCTTGCATGGGGACTTGCAAGAAGAAATCTATATGGAACAACCCATTGGCTTCATACAAACAGACTCCAGCCTTGTTTGTCGACTTAAGAAATCCCTTTATGGCCTCAAGCAAGCTCCTCGGGCTTGGTATGCCAAAATGGATAACTTTCTTTTAGAATCTGGCTTTTCTAGGTGTCATTCTGACAATACTGTCTACACCAAGAAAGTGGGCAACTCTCTTATCATCCTTGTTCTTTATGTTGATGATCTTATTCTTACTGGTAGTGATCCCAACCTTATAAACCATGTGAAGTCTAGCCTTAAAAAGAAATTTGAAATGACAGACTTAGGACATTTACAGTATTTTCTCGGTCTTCAAGTCTTGCAATCCCAAGAGGGTATTTTCCTTTCCCAGTCCAAGTATGCTTGTGATATTCTTCGTCATTTTCACATGGAAGACTGTAAGCCAGCCCCTCCTCCCTTTCAGTCTGGAGTCAAACTTTCAGTCTCTTGTACTTCTCCTGAAGTTGATGCTACCTTATACCGTCAACTTGTCGGAAAACTCTTGTATTTAACCCATACTCGTCCTGATCTTTCCTTTGCTGTTGGCCTTGTTGCTCGTTTTATGCAAAACCCCCGTGAAAGTCATTGGAAAGCAGCTAAAAGAATACTTCGTTATGTTCGAGGTACAGTACAGTTTGGGATTCATTACAGTGCCAAAGCAGCTCCTCTGTTAGTTGGTTTCACTGATTCTGATTGGGCTGGTGACCCTGATGATCGGAAGTCTACTGCCGGTTATGTCTTCACTCTTGGTTCAGGACCTATTACATGGGCTTGTAAGAAACAGGCTGCCATTTCTCTTTCGTCAGCAGAAGCAGAGTATCGTGGTGCCATGGAAGCTAGTAAGGAAGCCTTGTGGCTTCGTCAGATCCTATCAGAGTTTGGCTTTGAGCAGCAGCATCCAACCACACTTTGGTGTGATAATCAAAGTGCCATTCAGCTATGAAAAGATCCAGTCCAGCATCAGCGCAGCAAACACATTGAACTACACATGCACTTCATCAGAAAGCTCATTCATGACCATGTTCTTGAAGTGCAATATTGTCCAACAGATGATCAGGTTGCAGACATCTTCACAAAGGCTCTCACAGAGGCGAAGTTCACTAAACTTCGATATATGCTTGGAGTTCAGGAAGTTGTCACTAAGGGGGGATAGGCTCTAGTGCCTCCTTCCTTCTCCTATTGTGTCATATTTGTAAATCCTTCAATCCTATCCCAAGTTGTTCTTAAGGGGGGATGTTAGGATATTCCGACACATAGGATATAGTTAAGTTCAACTTGGTCTAGTATAGAGTTAGGTTAGAGTTAGGTAAAGTGTGTTTCTTTACCGTTGTACATTTTGTAACTTACAATCCGACGGTCACGATATGTAGTGATCCGACGGTTCACTCTCACCTCGGTATTACCGACACTTGATCCGTGGCTTGACACCCGATTGGTCCATGAGTTCTATTTAAAGCGCATGGAGGGTCATTGTTCGGGTAATCCGCGCATGAGAGAAGCTTATGTAAATTTTCATTCTTTGATTAATAAATTTCCTGTAGTACCCACGTTGGGACAGGCCGTGGACTGTTTCCCTCCTTGCACTCTGAGGGTTTTAACCACGTCAAAAATACTGGTGTATTGATTTGAGATCTGGTTGTGAGCGGTGTCCTTTTGGTATTCTTTCTGTGGAACTTACCCTGTAAATCCCTACAATGTGCAAGGGATCTTTCTTCTTCTCCCATCTGTTAGTAAAGGCTTGATAAATCTCATCAGGAGTAGTAATGGAATTTGCATTCAGGGATCTAAACCAAGTTCTTACATCCCCAGTCAGACTTTGAACAAACATCCTCATTCTCACACTGTCATCATCTATTTCATAGGTCTCAAAATGATCTTGCATCCTTTTGGCATGCTGAATAGCTATGAAGGGGCCAGTGGAGTCAAAATATGAGATCTTAGATTGGTAGTCTTGGGGTAGAGCTGCAGCATTAGCAGGTAACTATAAGGGTGCATACCTATTGGCCATATTTGCAGGGTTTATGGGATTGACAGGGATAAACGGGATAACGGGGACGATGGGTACTACAGGGTTGATGGGACCGGTAGAAACTAGAGTGTTGGTCAAGGGAATATGTGCAGTGGATGAAGGTGTGAAAGGAGGGCTTTGAGATGTAGATGGTGAACTAGGGGAAACAGGGGTAGACCTAAATAGAACTTTGATAGGAGTTGGAACTGGTTCAGGGTGAGCTGTCTCAGGACTCAAATCACTAGGATTTTCCTGCCTTTGCTGTTTCCTGATGATCTTCGGGATGGTATTAGGATTTTCAAAAATAGCTGGTGGATTGGGGTCAGGGTTTGACCTAGTATGTCTAGTTTCCCTTTTAGGAGCCAGCTTCTAAACTTCTTTTTTGATATTTTAGGACATTTTTAGAACTGTTTCAAGGGACTGCTCAAATTTTTAGAACCACTGTCTATGAACAGACAACAGTTGAAAAATAAGATGTTCCCCAGTGGAGTCGCCAATTATGTTAACACCCAGGTTGTTCCCTTTGACTCCCAAGGGAATACAGTCGGGGTAACCACTAACCAATCTTTGGATTACAGCTTCTAGCCAAACTGTAATCAGAGAGGGCTCTCTCTTTATGATTTGTCTCTGTTCTGATAGTATTTTAGACTAGCTATGATGTTCAGGGTTTTGGTTTTATGTTTTGGTTGAGGGATGTCTTCTGTACCTAAGGTGGAAACTTTCAGATAATTCTAGTCCATTGGGCAATGGAGTCTTTGGTTACTGGTTGTTTGAGAGGTAGATTGAGATTGCTGAAACTGCAGGGCCTTTTGAATATCTCATGAAACAAACTTGATATTATAATGATGAAGTGTGTTTAACCAGTGAAAAGCAATTAAGAATTTTCCACTAAGCTTGGTTGTGAGAAAGAGATGTATTGTAAAGGAGCAGATTTGAATTCCTAAAACAATAATCACTGTGAAAGATACAGTATAGAGGTGCAGCAATTAAGAATTACACCTTTATGACCATAACCGAGAGAAACATTTATAATAGCATAGATTGAATTCAGGGTATTCTATGAATAAATCCTGGAATTAGTCTTTTTCTCTGCCATTAATTGTGAGATCTAGAACATGGATGAGTTATGAGAAAATAAACAGAAACAACATAACGAAAGTTCAAGGAAACTTATTGAGCCATGAAAACACGCAGGAATCCTGTAGCACACAGTAATCGCATCACAACCCCTCAGACAACACAGGCTTTGGAAATTCCATCAGCCTTTGTATTAAACTCTGAAAACTTACAGCAAAAGAACTCTTGAAGAGAAATCAACAACAACCTCCGCAAACTTATGCGAGGGGGAATATATACAAACACTCATACAAAATATCTGAAGCATTGAGTCATCTGAGAAATGAATACGTTCACCAACTTTTCAAGATAGTAGATAAGAAAGTTATTACATCATTGAATACAAAATAAATGCTCTTTATATCTGTCAGGAGATACTTTGACCTTTGGAGGCCACTGAGTCGGTCTGAACGTTCTGCTTTAATGCTGGAAATGTGCCTTTATGGCTGTCGTGCTGTAGCTTTTCGGCCCTGTTACCTGTTAGCTGTCAATCTTGCTTTGTTGGCCGAATATGATCTGCTGAGTTGGCTCAGCCCTTCCCTTTTCATGCATGCTGATTTTACTAAGTTTTCCTGTGCATGACCACTTATGAATTTGAACAAAAAAACTTGATTTACAGGCTCTGGCTTACAATATTAGCTGTATCATTTTGGTCCAGTATTCCTGTGTGGGCAATTGATGTCTAATAATTGCCTCCAAAGTCTCATCTGCCTCTGTGTATTTGTAGAAGTTTGGAGGCACTTCAAACAGATGTTTAATTTCATTCATTATAAAGAATAAATTCTCTACCTTGTTGTAGAGACTTTGTCCTGTAGCTGGCCCTGTTTCCTCTGAGGTGCTGGGCCTTTCAGTGATCTGATTTGTGGTGAATGTGTTGACCCTCTTGGCATATTGCTCATGTGTAAGTAGCCTTCCTGCGCTGTTCAGTAAGCCAGGGAGACCTCTGTTTTGCAATGCCACAAATTTGTCCATGAATCTATTGACCTTGGTCTGCATATCCTTGGTCCTTCTCTCTAGAGTTTGCACTAGGCTTCTCAGTGTTAGGACCCTCTTTATCAACAAAATAGTCTCAGTCCTGTTGGAGATTCCCATAGTTGCTAACTGAGCACTTGTTCTATTATTAAGCACATTGATCATCCTGTTGGCAACTTCAGGCATATTGCCTAGAGAGGCCCTTGATCTTTGGATTTCTCTGTGTGCTTTTCCTATGAGCTCTATTTTCTCATGAATTGTCTCAATGTATTGCCATTGATCAGTTATGGATTGGCCAATGTTGGCCCATAGGACTATCTTGAGCTCAGCTGTCACTTTATCAAGTGTGAGCTCCTTCTCCAGCTCTTTTATCTTATCTTTAAGGGCCTTTATTTCCCTGCCCTTTTCTGCTACAGTCTGCTTGGATTTGTCATATCTTTCGTTCAACTTGACCAAATTTTCCCTGGCCTCTTTTAATTCTGCCATTTGGGTTTCCAGGGCTTGGATTTCATTCTTGAGCTTCTGCATATCCAGGCTTGGAGCCTGCTCTGTTGTTGGCGCTGGTGCTGATGTAGAAGGTGCTGCCTGGTCTGTTTGCTGAGTGGAAGGAGTAGTAGTTTGAGGAGGCTCCTCAAGATTAATTATTTCTGGAGGAGGCTGAGATGTTTGACCTCCTTCCTTTTGCTGTAATGTTGCTTGTAATGCTGCCTGTGCAGCCTCTGATTCTCCCAGCTTCTCTTGTGTTTGGATCAGCTGTTTATATAAAGACACTAGCAAAGCTGAGGCATCTTGATCATGTCTTTGCTGGGCAACTTCATCTGTTTGAGGGTGAATTGTTGCTGGAATTTTGATCTTTCTCCTCAAAGCTGCCATGTCTGCATCCCTCAATTTCAATATTTCTTGTATGCCCTTGATGTCCTTGGGATCATGCCCAATCTCTATGATTATATCTTCTAAGGACCTGATCCTATTGTCCTTTGCTTGAGAGGATGCTCTCTCCAACTCCAGTTGAGCAGTTGTATTATTTAGGCTATTTACTAGCCTATAATTATCCAATGTCTTGTCTGCCAAGGAGGCATACACCATCTCACCCGTTTGATTATGTAATTCGATTTTGTCCATTGGGTGGATGTCCTTGGCAAGGACCTCAAGATTGGTCCTTAAGTAGTTTGAGGGGGACTGTGGTTGCAATGTAGTTGGCATGAAGTGACTCATGATCATCTTGCCCTCATTGACATCATATGCGGACATGAGTCTTTGCTGGCTAGTAGGAGCCATCTTCAACAAATGATTATATAGTTGTATTTTTATTGGCTCACTTCTCCTCTTTATGTCAATGAACTGTTGTTTGATGCCCAGTTCACCTTCTCTTTGGTGGCTTGAGGAGCTGACTTCTCCTCCCACTGTTCTGTCTTGTCCCTGTTGAAAGGAACTTGCAGATGCTTCTCTACTAGGTGGGCCCATGCCCAGAGATTGTCCTATTGGCATTTCCTCCTCTGATAGGGGATTCATTCTGTGTCTCTTTTCTCCCTGATTGGTGGATTCTGTGAGGGGAGTTTCTCTGTCCCTCTTTCTACTTATATCCTCCTTTTGTGGGGTTTGGAGGACTGAGGCTTCAGTGGTTGTTTCTTGCCTGGGAGGTACAGTGTCCTGAGCCTACTGCTCAGTGGAAATTGGGGCCCCAGTTGCCTTTTCTTGCTGTAAGGGCTGCTCTTTCTCTTGCTGCCCCTGTTCTTGCTGTTGTACTTGTTGCTGTTGCTGCTGCACCTCCTCATGAGGTGGCTGTTCTGGTTCCATTTCCTTTTCCTTGCCTTTGGTAGAGGTTTGCCCAGTAGCTTTGGCTTTTTGCTGATCTGCTGTGGAGGAAGAGGCAGCTGCTCCCTCTTGACTGCTTGGAAGATTGAACACCTGTGGACAAAGTTCTAGGTCAGCCATCTTTTTCAGATTTCTTAGAGCTCTCTGATTTAACTCTTCTTGTGTGAGAGGCTCCTCTAAGGTTCCCCTCCTCCATTTCACTTGATTTGCATACTTTTCTATATGAGGAATCCTTACATGATCATAACCAGACAACCTATACTTGACCCTTCTTAAAGTTATGAAGTGATTGGGGTCATATGGTTTCCAAAGGAAACTGGTTTGCAGGCCAAGGGATTCTAACATTCTATCTGCCTCTAGCCAGCCTTCCTCCCTTTTGTTGTAGACAAAGTGGCCTAATTGGTTCCTGACCTTGAGCTGTGCTTTCTTGCCTCTGCCTGAAAAGTGTAGCACATCAGCATTTCCAAATTGCCTGAAGTATTCCAGGGCAAATAGTCTCATGGGCACATATTTGGGAAATCTGTATGGGGGCAGCTCACACCCATATATCCTTATAACTGTGTGGTTCTGGTAGAAGTACCAGTCCCTAATGTTGTATAATTTAGACAACTGAAGTATCCTTTGCATATCATCAGTTAGTCTTGGAGGAGGCGAGGTCATCAACAGAGACATGGCTGGGTGGATGAAGAGATCTATGAACTCACAGTAAGTATATGGAGAGTGAGCTCTGTGATGGAAGACAGAGGACCAATAAACCACTGACCTTGGATTGCCTTGGGCATCCTCTCTTTTCACAACAAAAGAAAACTTTTCATATTGATAATATAGGATTAAGTGGTAGATGTAAGAGGTGTATCTGAACACCCTTTCTCTTGACAAGTTCATCAATTGCTCATGTATTTTGTCTGATATGTAGGTGGCATAGTCATAGCAGATAGGAGACTTGCCAGGAGCAAACATAAGCATCATCACCAGCACAGTTTCATCAATATGTTCAATTGAATTATAGCCTAAAATGGGACTAATCATATCTGCAAGGTCTCTGCCCAGTTGGTTGAGATATACATGACAAATGGGAGGGTTCTTCACAGCGTCAGAGTCAATGTACAGCTGATTGAGTTTGGTGACCTGAGCATCTGTCAATCTAGCTCCTTGGTTTATCAAGTCTATCAGTGATAAAGGAACTAGCTTCTTCTGAGTCCTGAAGTGCAACATCTCTTTGATAGCTTCAGGGGTGATATAGAAAACGACTGAGCCTGAAGGGTCAAGCACAACCCTCTGAGTAGGGTCATAACATTCGGCACATAGGTGAATGAGGTCAGGGAACTGTTTGACCTGAGGGAGCTTAAAAATAGGGAGAAAGGAGTCCCATATGCCCAGTACATCTGTTCCACTCTCATGTTTAGCCTTTAACTCATTCAATAAGTGGATGTGAAACTTGTTGTGCATCAGCATTTCTTCTGAGATTTGATAGTCCAGGTCTGCTAGGGGTTGCCACTCCAATTCTCTCTGAGGGGCATTTAATGGAGCAATGTTTAATGCTACAGGAGCTACTGGTGGATCCATGATTTCCTTTTAAGATTCTATAGTTTATGGACTAGTGTTACTGTGCAGAGCAACACCAAAAGGTTTTCTTTGAACAGAAGGTGAAGTACTCAGGAACAGAGGACAAAAGGTGAATTGCAGCAATTGAAATACTACTTAAAACATGAATAAGGCAAATGTCTGGCCTTAATCTCTCTTTTACAGCAAATTTGGTATAGTTTGGGTTACCAGTTCGCGATTGCGCGAACAGAATGCAGTTTTTATAGAAACTCGGGAAAACGAGGCTTAGCTGGTGAATTTCGACGTTGTAGGTGCAAATGAGGACCAGGCACAGGGGATTTGCTGGTGAATTATATGTTTCTCAGTGTTTTAAGCTTTCTTATGGCAATTCACAGACGAAACAGGTGCAGGAAGGATTCACTGGGATAAATACCTAGTATACAGAGAACAATGGTCACGAATGCAGGTGGAAATGGCGCACCAGCAGTCTTCAGGTTGAATTCAGCAGGTTGGCGAAGCCTCGGACGTGAAATTCATGCAGAGGATACAACAACGTTTTTTGCAAAAAGTGCAAAAAACGCGACATTTCGGCCAAAATATGGTTTTTTCGGGACTTTGGCGCTTTTTTTGGATGACGTCAGCATGACGTCATCAGGTGGGGTCAAAGTCGGATGACGTCAGCATGACGTCATGGGGTGACGTGGCGGCATACAAGAGGTCCACGGGGATGATAAGGTGGCGGACAGGTGGGGTCAATTGGCGGACAGGGCGCTGACACGGCGGTGACGTAGGCAGGTGACGCAGGCAGGGCGGATCAACCAAAACCGGGAGTGGTTAGCGGTTTCATATCGCACCGCTTATGATACGAAGGCGGAAATGTCAGATGTACCTCCGACCCGCTGTGGGGGTGACGCATGGCAGAGGCCTGACGTCACCCTCTGACAGATATCGGAGGGTATCTTTCGGACGTCGGGGCCGGTCCGATATGCACGAGGGCCGTTGGATCAAAAGGGCCCAATCCGACGGTCGACGGATTGCTGAGGTGGACGAACGATACAGACGGAGGGCGGGAATAAAATAATATTTTGTTCGAGATCTGTGCCCGGCGGGGACTTTGGAAATTTGGCGGATTTCCATGGTTTTCAATGTTTTTTATAAAAAATGCGCATAGCGCCAAACTTTGGGTAAACGAGAAAAAGTGGGTTTTTATATGTTTTTTGCAAATGAAGCGGGTTAGGGGTGAAAAGGGGTTTTTTCACAAGGTTTCTTAGCAAATGAAGGGTTTAATGGGTTTAATGACCTCTGAAGGGGAAAGAAGGGTAAGGCTTAGGGTTCTCAAACTGACCGGATGTCAATTTGATCCCTGACAGTGAAAACATGGCTATAATGCCAAGGGGAGGTATATTTATACAATGTTTGGGGTTTATACACCATAGTGTAATAATAGTAGGGAAAAGGTAACATAGGGGATTTAGATAATAGAAGTTAGGGGTTAATATGGATGGAAAAGGTGAATGAGGAGTGATATCACTAAATTTATTTGAAAATCACTTAGTTTAGGGAGTAGATCAAAATGAAAATAATTTTAGACAAGAAATGTGGCTTTTAAAGGAATAAGAACCACTAAAAAAAAACCTCAAATTCTTCCATGAACACAGCTGATGAAGGGATGTTAGTAATAAAGGTGAAAAAAGGGGGAAAAGGAAGTTAGTCATGCTTCTTTGCTTTGCTGCAACATGATGGAGAAGAGGACCTTCTCAATCCATTGATTTTCCTTTGTGAATAGGTTAGCACACATCCAATTATAAGGAATGACACTTCTGCAGCCCCATCTGCCTACCCATCTACTTGCCTAGCATTTTTTTGTTTCTTCTTGGAGGGTGCATTTAGACTTGCAGACCCTTATTTGCCTTTTCTTTTCTCTTGGCTTTTTCTTTTGATTTTCTATCTAGAACTACCCTTATTGCTTCCAAGGTCCCAGATTAAGCAGTTGGGAACCTTAATTCTCTACCTAAGCTACTGGTCTGCCAAGATTAAACAGTTTGGACAGACTTCTTTCTCTATTCTACAGCAGAAAATTGAAACATGGCATGATCCAGATTAGGCTGTTGGACCATCCATCAAAATTGAGTCCACATCGAGCTATATACACACATTGTCTTCTCTTGGAAATATGGGATCTTTGCATCATCAAAGCAGAGCATATTTGGAACTTTCTTTGCCAATCATGAAATATGAAACCTATTGGTATAGGTAGCTAACAGTGACCTTGAATCACAATTAGGTATACATGAGGAAGTGCTACCTAAATGAAATATTATCAACATATATTGCATTGTAATCTTGAATTTTCAAGTTCATTTAGCATAAGACAACTGAACCAATACATCAATAACAGATTCTGGAAGAATAAAAACACACAAGGTTGTGAATGCATGGTTAAATCCTTTTAAGTCGGCAAGAGATCGACCAAGGAAGGAATTATTGATGACTTGGTCGATGGTTGGTATGAAACCATTTCTTAGTACATTTTAAAATATATTTAAGCCCCATTTATAGGGTTTAAAATTCATAACCAAAGGAATACACTGAACATTCGATTGCTGAACAATGAAACTTGAAACTTGCCATTGAAAACGACATTGATACTTCAATATAGTAATATACCTATTATTTAAGCCAAGTGCCAATGTACCTCGATTGTTGAATAGTGAAGTAGTTAAGCCTAAAGGTAACACACACTGAAGGTGACGCGCGACTGCCCGAGGGTCGATATGGAGTATGGCTAGAGCACACATTGGTGACTGCCTGATATGGATTCTGGACTTAGGCTCACCTTGGTGGTTCCCCAATATTGAGTCTGGACTGTGTAATAGTGAGTAGTGATTGATTACTGAAGGTCTCAATGTATGAGTTTTGGGCATGAGAAATGAGAAATAAATTTTGGAACGACTAACGTTTAGTTTTTAGCAATGTAGCATACATAAACTTGACAAACTCGTGCTCATCGAGTCAAGGCTTAAAATTGAATAAATTGTAATCAATCGTAGGAATCTGCTTTAATCAGCAAGTCTCAAGTCAAACTTGCATTGACCATGAGTTAAAATTGGTTAATGTGAGTTAGACTTGCAAATATTTATATTGGATCATTTGGAGAGCGAGTAGATTCCAACTCATGATTAATCATGATTGATCGGTGAGTCCTGTTTCACTGCTTGTAATTGAAATCTGAATTGAAAATAGGAGATCTTACAATTGAAACTAATTGTGAATTTTCTAAACTGAAATTGGCCCATCGACATCATTTCTATTTGCAGCTAGGCGTGTCAACAAAAGAGATTCATTTTAAATTAGGTTCATGGAGAAAATATTCTATGGAAGATGTTTCTTTTATGTCGAGGAAGACATAGTAATATTTTTTATTAAATTTGAATAACAATAGTATCTACTCTGTATCTCCCATATCTCGTTATTTTTATCTCTTGTAAGTCATACAAAAAGTGGCGTAGTAGTGGACATGTATCATCAAGCTCCACTTTTTTTAATCCAAAGTTATGCATGCAAACCTTTGTGTCACTTGCGCTGCAAAGCCTTTTTTGTAGAGTGTGGAGCTAACACCTCCCTCTGCATGAAAAAAGCTACACATACCTTTCGATATGGTTTTTTCACCTTTTGTCCATTCTTTGTTTGGAGTCTGGGACAACAAGCTCCACATACTTTTTTTCCATACCTCTATGTGAGTGTAACTTTGCACATTTTATTTTCTTCAACCAATATCAAAAGAATTTGTGAGCTTCTTTCAAGGCATGAATACATGCTTCAATCATGGAAATTAGCAAAGTTTCTAAAGCAAAAAATAACAATGGAGTTATCCTTTTCCATTTCAAATATGTTAGGATTCTGTTGAGAGTTTTTTAGAGATAATTATTATCTGGCCCTCTACTTTTCCCTTTTCCTTAATATAAACTGCATCTCTTATTACTTTTCTAATCAAAAGATTTACATCAAATATTGGATCAAAGGGACAAGGACTTTTCATAGATGCTTCCTTGTCCAGTAGAAGAATAAATGGTCAACATGTCAGCTTGGCTCCAATTTCTTGGGAATTAATAATTGTTTTGAAAAATGACTACTCTTGTTTGAATCTAGAACTATGTTTAAGCTTTGAAAATGGATATTCCTCCAAATTGATCTTGGAAAGGTCCTTATTAAAGGCCTCTCTATATCTAGTCCACTAGAATGAATGGCTTGTACATTGAAAAGTATAGCAGAGCTCCCTTCTGAAAAGCCTGATCATCCCATTGTCACCAAGAGCTCCTCCTTTTACCTAAATTGTACCCAAAACAACATTGAGTACTTAATTATGATCCAACATGAGAAATTTTGATTGACACTGCAACTCAAGAGCTATTAAATTTAAAGTGTGCTAATATGATTCGTCATTCTTTCATTGAATAAGTATATTGTTTTTGAATTTGTCATTTGTGCTTGTAGTATGTGGTACTGACCTTGTTTCACTTGAAAGGGTTTTTATTCTTGGACTATGACAATGCTAGTAAGATTTAGGCCTTTTGTAGTATTTGTACCCCATGATCATTTTTGCAAGATGTATGTCCTATGTGGAAAGAAATAAGCATTTAGTTATTACCTCCTAAACTAAAGCATTGTTTCTTTTATTAGGTGCCATGTAATGTCCTCTACAAATTGAGGACGAATGGGACGTAATATCCTATCCATCCCCGTAGACTATAGTCCTCCATAAAGGGGAAAAACCCCAAAATACCCATTGTTGGGAAATTTTTTGGGGGAACTGGGCTTAAAAACCCGAAATTTGGGGTTTAGAGTAAGGTTTACTCAATCACTTAAGAATATGAAACCCCTATGCAAAATCTATAAATAAAGAAGGATTGAATTCATTTTGGATCACCAAGTGTGGATTAATTCATTTGTTCTTGAGAATTATGTTTGATAGTTTTTGATCCCTTCTATATCTTGTCAATTTCGGTGGTGAAAATTTTCCACCCTAGTCGACATTCCCTTATTATCTCGTTGTTTGAGCACAAGGGTCTCTGTCGAGTCAGTGAATTCTATTGGATATTTGTCTCTTGTCTTTTGCTGGGCACAAGATTTATGTTAAAGGTGAATGAATTTGGAGGATAGTGCATGATAGATTAGTTTTGTTTGGCATACACCTCTCTTGAAGGAAGAAAGAAAGTTTCTGAGTCCTTAATATCTCGTTTTGGGCAAAGCAGTTACCTTAGGTAGTGGATTCGTTTCTGGAACCTAGAGTAGCGAAACTCTTTGCTTTATTTAGTTTTTGAATGCACAGTTAAAAGGAGAACTTCCCTAGTTATTAATTCTCAGCCTTAGCTGAGGAAGCCTGTTTGCATATCTCATATCATATTCACTAGTGGCAAACTTTAATTGTCTTATCTATCCATGCAAGGAAAGTGCATTAGATTAGGAGTTAAGAAAGTTGAGACATTGTTGTACATGTTTCCAGATTCATTGTACCTTCTTGACTAAAGGAAAAGTGAATAGTAGTGTTTGAAATTTTTAGTTATTTCTTGTTTCAAAGAGTAATAAATAGTGATGTGATTTGAGTTTCAAATCTGTGTACTTGTTGTTACTTTCTTCAGTGGCATGTGCTTCCCTGTTCAGAACAAGGGGTTTTTCTACAGTATCTAGCCTCCAAAGCTTCTTCAATGCAAACTAAATATCAAATCATGCCCTCGTACTCCAAATCATCTAAGGCATCACCCTAGAGAAGTTCCAAAGTAGACCAATGAGCTTTGACAAGCCAACTCCAACCCCATGTCATTATACAAGTGTTGACATCACTGCTACAAAAATTATTTTGAAGTGTTGCATCCTACACCAGTTCCTAAGATGGATGCCTAAAGAGATTCTATAACGAGGCTCAACCTTCATTACCACATTTAAGACTTTTCAAAGGGATTGGTCCCTTTAAACCATACCAATTTTTACACTTTCACAATTTGGCCATGTTCCTATCAATTTATATTTTGTATTGAAAATTCAGTCCTATTTTACATGTTTATTAAATTTAGGAACAATTATAGGTCAACTCCAGCAAAATGTCAACAAATTTGTGGGTTAGGTTGGCATTTCTCCAAATACTATCACACATGTATATATAATCACACATTTTCCTTTTTAGATCTTGATTGGTTGAACAAAAAGGTTCGTTACCTATGTAATTGTGTCCCATACCTTCACATCAGTGCTCATAGATAACAATATTCTTAATTCTTCATCTATATGCATAGTAAGGTCCCTTTTGGTTGCTATTTTTTATGGAGAAACCTCTGATAGTACACATTTTACCACAGAGAGGTTGTTGCTGGATAGAAATCTCCAGAGGAGTCTTACACCAGACATATAAATGGCTATTGTATATCACAATAATAAGCATTAACATATGAAGATGTGCAGACCCTAAACTATGTGCATTCAATCCATTACTTTTTCTTTCATGGAAGATTTCATTCTGCATAGTAGATGTGTTATGGCACTTGAGTGTGTTCGCATAAAAAATTCTAAGGCCAAACCTGGATTCTCATGTGTCATGGAAATTCAACATATGCCTTATTCACCTAAGAACTACTTGTAACTCATCTTAGGGTAATCATGTACAATCTCACTCATCCCACTTAACAAGTTACCAAGACAAGGCTCATCACATCCAACCTTGGTCTAAAACAATTAAGCAACACAATTTACATCTTTACATGCCATAGCACCTGACATGTCTTAGAATGCCTTGGCACTATGTGGCATGCATTAACATCCCCTACATTCCTTGGCATGCTTTGACACTCCCTAGCACACCGTGGCACTTCCTGACATGCCTTGGTAGTTTAGCATAACTTGGAATTGCCTAGCATACAACCTTGTCACTCCCTCCTTAACTGATCCGGATTTAAACAGGAACGCAATAAAATACAGAGATAACCATAAAGACAGATATGCAGTGGAAATAATACTTCATTTCATTACTGTAAAACACTAAAATATGCTTACAAATAGAAATGGAAATAAACCAGCTAGGGCGATGGTAGCTTATCTTTGAGAAGAGATGTGGTGGCTACATGCCTCTGAATTGTTCTGAACTATGTTACAATGAGGCTCGAAGGCCTATTTATTGTTGAGAAACAATGGAAAACCCTTCACATTCCAAAACCTAACCCTAGAAGATGAAACGCCAGATTGTGGGCCCCGTTTTTGGGTAAGTTGGTACATCAACTTCCCGGGGTCGCAAATTGGTCATATTATCTCTATTTGATGCGCATGATAGCCCATTGGAAATATCTCTCCGAGGACTACGACGGAAAAGACTATTTTTTGATAGAAAATCGTTGGCAGTAGATTTCCCAAAAAACGTCGTTTAGGGCCTCAAAACGGCTCCGGAAGTTTAGGACCCGAAAAACTGCTAAAAATAGTAAACTGTGCTATAATTAAGGAAACTGAAAAATTGAAAGAGATAGTTATGGGGGTCCAAATGGGATAGGTGGGTGGCCACCAACATCCACCTGGATCATTCCTCCCCCCTTAGGAAGCAATGGTCCCCATTGCGTTGAGTTCCTCCCTGAGATGAGGAAGCTTCTGCTGAGCTGGGTCTCTGGTGAGCTGTTCTGCAATCTCTGATGTGTACAGATATGGTGGGAAGCATGGTCAACTATGGTTCACATTAAACACTCGATGCAAGCGAAGGAATGGAGGAACGTTGTGCTTCAAAGCTTTGTTGCCCGTAGCCTTGTTACTAGTGCAAGGACCATGTCAGAGTGGTCTGAGTTTCTGATGGGTTCTAGTAAGACGTTCTCTCTGCAGATGCCACCAAACTTTGTCACCAACCTGAAACTTGTGTGGTACCCCTGTGGGTGAGGAGAAGTTGTTCCTGTGTTCTATCATGACCATATCCCTTTACTGCTGCTATTGCGTGGAGGAACCCTTTGCGGGGGTCATGGATGTAGCAATGATCTTCCCCTTACTTTGGGAGTGGACCAGACAGAAAATAAATTTCCTAGTCTAGGAGATGAGCTTGCTGCCTTTCTTGGCAGTGATAAAAGAGGTGGCGGTAGGTGGGGCTACCTCTGGTATCTTGTATAATGAATTATCCAAAGAAATAATAACAGCGCGAGGCCTTGACTCATACACAGCATGTCGCCTCCACAAGTATGGCTGGCCTAATAGTACATCACAAACAACAGAGGTGTAACATCACACAATACCTTGTCTATGAAGGGCTTGATGTTGTAGGGAAGGTGGCACTGCTGGCGAACTTTGAGATCTCTTCCTTCGTGAAGCCACCCGATACTGTACGACTGTGGGTGTGGTGCAGTCGGTAGGCCCAACCACTTCACAACCTCTGCCGAAACGAGGTTCTTTTGGCTCCCACTGTCAACAATGAATTGTAGCAGTGAACCCTTCACCCACATTTGTGAGTGGAAAAGGCACTCCCCCTCCTCTGGGTCTTCAGGCTCATTCTTCTGGATCTTGGTGGTGTCAACAGTGGCACTAGGCTCTGCATCAATGATCTGATTCCCTTTTCCATTCCCCTTGTCGGGTTCTGGTTCAGGGTCGGAATATGCATCTGATTCGGTAGCCTTCAACTCGGCCACCAGCAACTGCTTGGTTCGACACTCACTTTTGTTATGAGTGGGACTCTTGTGGAACTCACACCACTTTCCTGTGTCCTCCTTCGGCTTCATGGTGTTGTTCTTTTCTTGCGGCTTCGATGGGTTGTCTTGGGTCACCTCGCCTTGGCTTTATCCTTTGGGCTTCGGATTTGCAGATCCAAAGTCTCACTTCTTCTGTTTGAACGCTCGATTTTGACAGCATATCGGTATGCTGTGCTGAGTGAGGAGATGTTCAAGAACTCCATCTCTTCTTGGATGTATCCGTGTAGGTAACCGCGGTATTTGAGTACCAGATGCAGCTCAGAATCTTTGATACCCAACTGTGTGCGAAGGGTACGCAAAATGTTTGTGAACTCCGGCACATCATGGTCTTGTCCCTGCCGCAGTATGGTCCATTTGATGTATTTGTCCTCATAGCTTTTAACAGGGTAGTACTGCTCCTTGATGGCATCCTGAAAGTCATTCCAATTGGGTGCGACTGAAAATAGTGAGCCTATACTTTCATCCTTCTGCTCGCAGTAGGTTACCCACCAGTCCTTAACGTGGGGGGTTGCTTTGAGAAGAGCGAAAACAATCTTTTCTCGACTTGAAAATTCATCAACAGAAAAATACCCATCTAGCAGATTTAACCATTTATCTACGGCATCTGTGTCTATTTGACCCTCGAAGATGGGGATTTCAAAATTAACTTGTACCTTAAACGGTGTAGCGTTTCCAGAGTAGCTGTTGGAAGTTGATGCGTCGCCTCTGGGTAGCTGCTGAAGGATCTGTGCAAAGCTATCCATCATCGCGTTCCTTTGCCACTCAAGTGCTTCTTTGAGCAAGATTTTGATAGGATCTCCTACCCCCACGTCTTTCTTCTCATCCGCCATGGGAGGTCGTCGAGATTTGCGAGGCTTGTGTTGCAAAGGTTCGACCAGTTCAAGCCCTAACTCCTTATATCCCGATCTCGTTGGGGACATGCAAAGAAAAACAGAGAAAAAGAAGACCGCTTTGATACCACTGATCCAGATTTAAACAAGAACACAATAAAATACAGAGATAACCATAAAGATAGATATGCAACAGAAATAATACTTCATTTCATTACTGTAAAACACTGAAATATGCTTACAAACAGAAATGGAAATAAACCAGCTAGGGCGATGGTAGCTTATCTTTGAGAAGAGATGTGGCGGCTACATGCCTCTGAACTGTTCTGAACTGTGTTACAATGAGGCTTGAAGGCCTATTTATTGTTGAGAAACAATGGAAAACCCTTCATATTCCAAAACCTAACCCTAGAAGATGAAACGCCAAATTGTGGGCCCCGTTTTTGGGTAAGTTGGTACATCAACTTCCCGGGGTCACGAATTGGTCATATTATCTCCATTTGACATGCATGATAGCCCGTTGGAAATATCTCTCTGAGGACTACGACGGAAAAGACGATTTTTTGGTAGAAAAATCGCTGGTGGTAGATTCCCCAAAAAACATCGTTTAGGGCCTCAAAATGGCTCCGGAAGTTTAGGACCTGAAAAACTGCTAAAAATAGTAAACTGTGCTATAATTAAGGAAACAGAAAAACTGAAAGAGATAGTTATGGGGGTCTAAATGGGATAGGTGGGTGGCCACCAACATCCACCTGGATCATTCATAGCACCTGGATCAACAGAATTTACATCTTTACATGCCATAGCACCTAACATGTCTTAGAATTCCTTGGCACTATGTGGCATGCATTAACATCCCCTACATTCCTTGGCATGCTTTGACACTCCCTAGCACACCGTGGCACTTCCTGACATGCCTTGGTAGTTTAGCATAACTTGGAATTGCCTAGCATACAACCTTGTCACTCCCTCCTTAACTGATCCAGATTTAAACAGGAACGCAATAAAATACAGAGATAACCATAAAGATAGATATGCAATGGAAATAATACTTCATTTCATTACTGTAAAACACTAAAATATGCTTACAAACAGAAATGGAAATAAACCAGCTAGGGCGATGGTAGCTTATCTTTGAGAAGAGATGTGGTGGCTACATGCCTCTGAATTATTCTGAACTATGTTACAATGAGGCTCGAAGGCCTATTTATTGTTGGGAAACAATGGAAAACCCTTCACATTCCAAAACCTAACCCTAGAAGATGAAACGCCAGATTGTGGGCCCCGTTTTTGGGTAAGTTGGTACATCAACTTCCCGGGGTCGCGAATTGGTCATATTATCTCTATTTGATGCGCATGATAGCCCGTTGGAAATATCTCTCCGAGGACTATGACGGAAAAGACTATTTTTTGATAGAAAATCGTTGGCAGTAGATTTCCCAAAAAACGTCGTTTAGAGCCTCAAAACGGCTCCGGAAGTTTAGGACCCGAAAAACTGCTAAAAATAGTAAATTGTTCTATAATTAAGGAAACTAAAAAACTGAAAGAGATAGTCATGGGGGTCCAAATGGGATAGGTGGGTGGCCACCAACATCCACCTGGATCATTCCTCCCCCCTTAGGAAGCAATGGTCCCCATTGCATTGAGTTCCTCCCTGAGATGAGGAAGCTTCTGCTGAGCTGGGTCTCTGGTGAGTTGTTCTGCAATCTCTGATGTGTACAGATATGGTGGGAAGCATGGTCAACTATGGTTCACCTTAAACACTCGATGCAAGCGAAGGAATGGAGGAACGCTGTGCTTCAAAGCTTTGTTTCCCGTAGCCTTGTTACTAGTGTAGGGACCATGTCAGAGTGTTCTGAGTTTTTGATGGGTTCTAGTAAGACGTTCTCTCTGCAGATGCCACCAAACTTTGTCACCAACCTGAAACTTGTGTGGTACCCCTGTGGGTGAGGAGAAGTTGTTCCTGTGTTCTGTCATGACCGTATCCCTTTACTGCTACTATTGCGTGGAGGAACCCTTTGCGGGGGTCATGGATGTAGCAATGATCTTCCCCTTACTTTGGGAGTGGACCAGACAAAAAATAAATTTCCTAGTCTAGGAGATGAGCTTGCTGCCTTTCTTGGCAGTGATAAAAGAGGTGGCGGTAGGTGGGGCTACCTCTGGTATCTTGTATAATGAATTATCCAAAGAAATAATGACAGCGCGAGGCCTTGACTCATACACAGCATTTCGCCTCCACAAGTATGGCTGGCCTAATAGTACATCACAAACAACAGAGGTGTAACATCACACAATACCTTGTCTGTGAAGGGCTTGATGTTGTAGGGAAGGTGGCACTGCTGGTGAACTTTGAGATCTCTTCCTTCGTGAAGCCACCCGATACTGTACGGCTGTGGGTGTGGTGTAGTCGGTAGGCCCAACCACTTCACAACCTCTGCCGAAACGAGGTTCTTTTGGCTCCCACTGTCAACAATGAATTGTAGCAGTGAACCCTTAACCCACATTTGTGAGTGGAAAAGTCACTCCCCCTCCTCTGGGTCTTCAGGCTCATTCTTTTGGATCTTGGTGGTGGCAACAGTGGCACTAGGCTCTGCATTAATGATCTGATTCCCTTTTCCATTCCCCTTGTCGGGTTCTGGTTCAGGGTCGGAATATGCATCTGATTCGGTAGCCTTCAACTCGGCCACCAGCAACTGCTTGGTTCGACACTCACTTGTGTTATGAGTGGGACTCTTGTGGAACTCACACAACTTTCCTGTGTCCTTCTTCGGCTTCATGGTGTTGTTCTTTTCTTGCGGCTTCGATGGGTTGTCTTGGGTCACCCCGCCTTGGCTTTGTCCTTTGGGCTTCGGATTTGCAGATCCAAAGTCTCACTTCTTCTGTTTGAACGCTCGATTTTGACAGCATATCGGTATGCTGTGCTGAGTGAGGAGATGTTCAAGAACTCCATCTCTTCTTGGATGTATCCATGTAGGTAGCCGCGGTATTTGAGTACTAGATGTAGCTCAGAATCTTTGATACCCAACTGTGTGCGAAGGGTACGCAAAATGTTTGTGAACTCCGGCACATAATGGTCTTGTCCCTGCCGTAGTATGGTTCATTTGATGTATTTGTCCTCATAGCTTTTGACAGGGTAGTACTGCTCCTTGATGGCATCCTGAAAGTCATTCCAATTGGGTGCGACTGAAAATAGTGAGCCTGTACTTTCATCCTTCTGCTCGCAGTAGGTTTCCCACCAGTCCTTAACGTGGGGGGCTGCTTTGAGAAGAGCGAAAACAATCTTTTCCCGACTTGAAAATTCATCAACAGAAAAATCCCCATCTAGCAGATTTAACCATTTATCTACAGCATCTGTGTCTATTTGGCCTTCGAAGATGGGGATTTCAAAATTAACTTGTACCTTAAACGGTGTAGCGTTTCCAGAGTAGTTGTTGGAAGTTGATGCGTCGCCTCTGGGTAGCCACTGAAGGATTTGCGCAAAGCTATCCATCATCGCGTTCCTTTGCCACTCGAGTGCTTCTTTGAGCAAGATTTTGATAGGATCTCCTACCCCCACGTCTTTCTTCTCATCCGCCATGGGAGGTCATCGAGATTTGCGAGGCTTGTGTTGCAAAGGTTCGACCAGTTCAAGCCCTAACTCCTTATATCCCGATCTCGTTGGGGACATGCAAAGAAAAACAGAGAAAAAGTAGACCGCTCTGATACCACTGATCCGGATTTAAACAAGAACACAATAAAATACAGAGATAACCATAAAGATAGATATGCAACAGAAATAATACTTCATTTCATTACTGTAAAACACTGAAATATGCCTACAAACAGAAATGGAAATGAACCAGCTAGGGCGATGGTAGCTTATCTTTGAGAAGAGATGTGGCGGCTACATGCCTCTGAACTGTTCTGAACTGTGTTACAATGAGGCTTGAAGGCCTATTTATTGTTGAGAAACAATGGAAAACCCTTCACATTCCAAAACCTAACCCTAGAAGATGAAACGCCAAATTGTGGGCCCCGTTTTTGTGTAAGTTGGTACATCAACTTCCTGGGGTCACGAATTGGTCATATTATCTCCATTTGACGTGCATGATAGCCCGTTGGAAATATCTCTCTGAGGACTACGACGAAAAAGGCGATTTTTTGGTAGAAAAATCGCTGGTGGTAGATTTCCCAAAAAACGTCGTTTAGGGCCTCAAAATGGCTCCGGAAGTTTAGGACCTGAAAAACTGCTAAAAATAGTAAACTGTGCTATAATTAAGGAAACTGAAAAACTGAAAGAGATAGTTATGGGGGTCTAAATGGGATAGGTGGGTGGCCACCAACATCCACCTAGATCATTCATAGCACCTGGATCAACAGAATTTACATCTTTACATGCCATAGCACCTGACATGTCTTAGAATGCCTTGGCACTATGTGGCAAGCATTAACATCCCCTACATTCCTTGGCATGCTTTGACACTCCCTAGCATAGCATGGCACTTCTTGACATGCCTTGGTAGTTTAGCATACCTTGGAATTGCCTAGCGTACAACCTTGTCACTCCCTCCTTAACACACCTAGAACTCATTGAAACTCCCTCTCACACACCCTTATTCATTAATTTCCATGCATTTTGAACTGGTGCTTCCTTATGTTTCCTTGACACCCCCTAACACTCCCTAGCTCACCCTATCACCTGACACATCTTGGCCTATCACCTTAACACTCTAACATTCCTTGGCACTACATAGTATACCTTGTCACTCTCTCCTTAGCACACTTAGACATCAATGACACTCTTGGTCACAAACTCTTATTCCTTCATTTCCATGCATTTTTACCTAGTTCTCCCTTGTGTTTCCCTAGCACTCCTTATCACTCCTTGACACGTGTTGTTACACCCTAGCACCTATGACATCTTGGCATGTCGCCCTAGCCTCTAGCATGTCTTGACACTGCCTAACATACCTTGTCAGTTTGTCCTTAGCACACCTAGAACTCACTGAAAATTCTAATCACAAACTCTTATTTGTTCATTTCCATTCATTTTGACATTTTTCTCCCTTGTGTTTCCCTGGAACTCCCAGCTAACACTTCCTTACACGCGTTGGCACATCTTGGCCACATGTTGCCCTAGAACTCTAGCATTCCTTAGCATTGCCAAGCATGGCTTGTAACTCCTCCTTAACACATTTGGAACTCACTAACACTCCATGCCACACACTCTTATTCCTTCATTTCAATACATTATGACCTAGTTCTCCCTTGTGTTTCCCTAACACTCCCTAACACTCCTTGGCACACATTGGCACACCATGACACTTGTCACATATTAGTAGGATTTACTAGTACTCTATTGTCTATTGGCACTGCTTATCATACATTGTCACTCCCTCCTTAGCACACCTATAACTTTTCAACGCTCCCTATCACACAGCACATTCATTCATTTACATGTAATTGAAATGAGTCCTCGTGTTTCCTTGGTAATCCCTAACATGTGTTGGCGCCACATCCTAGAACCTAGCACATATTAGCATGCCTTAGTACTTTGCATGTCTTGACATGCCTAACATTCCTTGGAACTTTATAACATGTGTTAGCACTTCCTAAAATTCCTTGCACACCTTGGCACTCCCTAGTTTTCATGCCCTCATAGATAACCTTACTTTTTTGTGACTTGGGAACCCAACCAAGTCATTGAAAAAATAGTGTTGTGCCTAGACCAAAGTCTCCCTTTGTCTTAAACTACTTTTTCCATTCTCTATCACAATCATAGGCTTTCCTCCTACAAGTCCTAATATTAAATTCTCCTAACACTTTTCATCCATGGGACACCTAGAATTCACTGACACTCCCTGGAATAATCTCTTATTCATTCATTTCCATGCACTTTGACCTGGTTCTGCCTTATGATTCCCTAACACTCCCAAACACTCCTTGACATGCATTGACACTATCTAGCATATGTCATCATACCTTTTCATTCCTTGGCATTCCATGGCACTCCTTAATTATCATTCCCTCATAACTACCCTTATTTTCTTTTAGACTTAGGAACCCAACCAAGTACTTCCTTGACTACAACAACTTTACCAAGTTACATTTACTACAACTAGATTATGCCTTGTTCCCCTAATGGACTATAAATCATCTTAGGCTTCTCATGTCCAATATTAACTCATCCCACTTAACAAGTTACCAAGTCAAGGCTCACATCCAACAATGCCCATAAAACAACTAAGAAACATACTTTACATCTTCACATTCCATAGCATGTGGCACACATAACAATCCATTGGCACTACATGGCACACATTATCATCCCCTATATTCCTTCGCATGATTTTCCACTCCATAACAGACCCTACCACTCCCTACCATGCCCTTACACTCTAGCATGCCTTGGCACTACCTATCATATACCCTTGTCACTCCCTCCTTAACACAATTGGAACTCGCTGACACTCCCTATCACACACTCTTATCTATTCATTTACATGCAATTTGAACTAGTTCTCCCTTGTGTTCTCATGGCACTCCCTGACACACATTAGCACACCCTAGGACTTGGAACATCTTGGCATGTTGCCCTAGCACTCTAGCATTCCTTGGAACTACCTAGCATAACTTGTCACTCCCTCCTTAGCACACCTAGAATTCACTAAAAATCCTTGTCACGCACTCTTATTCATTCATTTCCATGCATTTGAAACTAGTGCTCTCTTGTTTTTCCTTAACACTCCATAACTCACCCTGGCACTCATTGGCACATCTTAGCACCTAGCACATCTTGTCATGTTTCCCTGGCCTCTAGAATGCCTTAGAACTTCCTAGCATACCTTGTCACTCCCTCCTTAGCACACCCTAAAATCATTGACACTTCTTGTCACAAACTCTTAATCATTCATTTGCATGCATTATTTTCACCTAGTGCTCCCTTGTGTTTCCCTAACGCTCCCTAACACTTCATAGCACTATTTGGCACACCTTGGCACCTAGCACATATTGGCTGCATGTCGCTCTAGCATGCTAGAATGACTTAGCGCTGCTTAGCATACCATGTCACTCCCCTCTTACCACACCTGGAACTCATTGACACTCCCTATCACACATTCTTATTCATTCGTTTCCATGCATTTTGACCTAGTACTCCCTTATGTTTCCATAGCACTCACTAACACTCACTGCACATTGGCACACCTAACTGTAATGAGTTTCACTAACAGTCAATCCAAAACCCCTTCCAGAGTCTAGCTAGTTACTTGTTCTTCACTAAGATATTAGGGTTAAGTTTATTGTATAGTGTTCAGTGTGAAAATATTACTAGGTGTTTTTATCGCATAGAGTAATTATGATCTTCCCCATGTACACAAGGATAGCTGAGAAGTGTTTCCCATAATCATGCAAGTGGAACTTCAACATGTACATCAGGCTAACCACAAAATATTTATCATACTTACACAATGCAAGGTGATAGGAAAATATTTACATTATATATATGAATGTACTAAGATTAGGACCATTAGCATCATATATACATATTTACCACAAGACAAAGGTCATTACAACCCCTTAAAAACAGTCATAAGGCCTTCCTCTTTTGCATCTCCTTGACCACTAGAGTTTAATTGAAAAACACATAGTTCCTTTAAATATTTGTAGGTTGAGGTAGCCACTTCAAGCCCTTGAACTTAAAGATAATCAAATATTTGCAATTTGTTACAATAATAAGTCCATTATGCACACTCCTCATCTTAGAGTTGGGTAGAGAGGGAGAATACTTGATTGATGCCAACCTTGTAAATGAAAAAAAATTCCTACTCATTGGTTGGACACTCCACCACTAGTTGACACCACTAACACACACCAAAAGTCCAAGATAGCCATAATATGTGCCCTACGCCCAAGGGCTTAGACTACACCTCCATAAAATGTACCTTCAACTTTAGATGTCCCAAAGTAGTAATATCCTAACCCTAGCCTATTTGTTAGATTTTTGTAACTTTCTCCTTAACTAACATTTGTTTTTAGCTATTTAATCCACTTACCATATACTTTCTCTTGTTTGCACCCACCTAGTATACAAGAACACTTATGTTTTTAATACAACCAAGTTAAGAGGGCATGTTTCTTTCTTACACTTAAATGTTTTCAGTACAAACAAGTTAAGAGCATGTGTTTCCTTTTCAAATTCCAAAAGTATAACATGTGTATCTCTATAAACTAACAACAAAATCATTGCATAAAAAAAGGTAAGCTTAAAATTAAATTAAAAATAGATTATTATTATTATTATGATAAATACACCAAATATGGAAAAACTATTTTCAAACACAACCATAAAAAAAGTGTTAGTTTATCAAATACAACTACAAACTTATTAAGCCAACCTAGATCCATCTTAACCCGGATCTATCAGGTGTCCAGAGGGATCCAATCTCTCTATGTGAAAACATCTTTTTTGGCACTCGCTAGATCCAAGTTAAGATGGATCTAGGCTAGTTATATAATACTATATAATATCTATATTTGTATCTATGTGTCTCTTTCTTATTCCCTCTCTCTATCTCACCCCACAAACATACACACTCTTTGTCCATATCTATCTCTCTCTCCCTCCCTCTTCCTCTCTACCTCTCTCTCTTCCCTCTATCTCTCCTCTCTCCATCGCTCCCTTGTCACTCCCTCTCTCTCTCTACCTTTCTCCCTCTATGTCTTTCTTCTTCCTTCCATCTCTCCCCCCCTCTAACTTCATCTCTCTCTCTCCTCTCTGTTATTCCTCTCTCTCCCTTTCTCTCTCACCTCCCTCTATCCCCCCATCACTCTCTCTCTCTCCCCCCTCCATCTTTGTGCCTCCCTCTCTCTCTCTTTCCCTTCTCTCCCTATCTTTATCCCCACCTATTCTCTCTCTCCCCTCCTCTCTTCTCTCCCTCTCTCTCTCCACCTCTATCTCCCTATGCCTTATTTCTTTCCTCCCTCTCTCTCCACCTCTATCTCCCTATGCCTTAGTTCTTTACTCCCTCTCTTTCCACCTCTATCTCCCTATGCCTTAGTTATTTCCTCCCTCTCTCTCCCCCTCCAACTCCATATCTCTCTCCCCCCTCCAACTCCATATCTCTCTCCCCCACTCTCTTCTTCTCTCTCTCCCCTCTCTCTCTTCCTACCTCCTTCTCTCTATCTTGCCGCATCACTCTCTCACTCTCTCTTTCTCTCTCTCTCTCTCTCTCTCTCTCTCTCCACCCTCCATCTTTGTCACTATATCCCTCCCCTTCTCTTCCCTTCACTTTGCTTGCTATCATCACTTGGATCCTTACTTAAGATAGATCTATGTTGGTTCTTACTAATATTTGTATTATATAAATTTCACATCTTTAAATACAAAAGTATTCTCATTTTTTATTTTATTAAAACCTTAATTTAATTTATATGGAAATAATTTTAGTAGTCTTGAGGATAGAGGGTTTATATATATCTCAAAACTAATTACAACCCTTTTGCTATTAGCTTCAAATAAAAAATGTTATAAAATTAAATTAAATTAAATTATTTTTATTGTGAAATAAGTTATGGTTTTTGGGCGTGTGGTATTGATAAGGCATGATATTGGCCCATGGTATTGTAACAAAGCCTATTTAAAATTTAATAATATCCATGGTAAAGTGAGGGTGAATATCAATGGTTAAGAATCTTGTCATATTGTTATAAAATATTTAGATTGTAAAATAGGATAAGATTTTTTGGCATGTGGTATTGATAAGCCATGGTATTAGCCCATGCTATTGTAACAAAGCCTATTCGCAAGTTCATAATGTCACTGAAAAAGCATGGGTGAATATCCATGACTAAGAATCCTGTCATATTCTTATAAAATATTTTGATTTTAAAATAAGTTATGTTTTTTGGGCATGTGATATTGATAAGCCATGGTATTGTAATAGAGTCTATTTCCAAGTTAATAATATCCATGGTAAAGTGAGAATGAATATCCATGGTTAAGAATATTTTCATATTGTTATAAAATATTTTGATTGTGAAATAAGTTATGTTTCTAGATTATGTGGTATTGATAAGCCATAGTATTGGCCCATGGTATTATGACAAAACCAATTTTTTACAAGTTAATAATATCCACTGTAAAGTGGGAGGTAAATATCCATGGTTAAGAATCTTTTCATACTGTTATAAAATATTTTGGTTGTGAAAAGGTTATGGTTTTTGGGCTTGAGGTATTGATAAGCCATGGTATTGGCTCATGGTATTGTAACAAAACCTATTCACAAGTTAATAACAAAATCAAAATATAACAAATTGAATTTTATTGTTTTTATTATTAATTGATCCAACATTTAGATTTTTGTGCCCATCCCCATACTTTTGACTTCTATTACTACCAATTGCACCAAATGTTGTAAAGGAAACACCGTAAGGCATAAATTCGAGAATAATCTTACTACATAAAACATCATTGATAATAAAAATTAGAAAACAACATGTCATTCAGAGCTAGAAGATAAAGAGAAATCACTTACCTTTGTCTCTTAATCTTCAAAGATGGTGTTTCAAGTTGCAAATAGCAAATATTTGCTAGATTTTGAAAAAATACTAGTAGATGACATTAGATAAGCTAAAAAAAACTTACCTTTCCAACATAGATTGCCTCTTAATCTTCAAAAATGGTGTTTCAAGTTGCAAATAGCGAATATTTGCTAGATTTGAAAAAATACTAGTAGATGACCTTAGATAAGATAAATAAAATAACATTAATTCATGAAAAATATGATAGCTAACAATATGATGCCTATCTTTCCAAATATAAATTTGCATAAAAAATCACAAATTTTAGGCATCACCATGTATTAGATGAAAATGAGCTAGACATGAGCTCACAATTATTCATAACTTTTGGTATAAAATCTGCAACTTTGACGATTCTAATCTCGTGGTGGCCAAAATTCTAATCGGTGTTACATCATCATTTTATATTGACAATTAAAACATGCCATTCCAAGAGTTTACATGGTGAAAAACCTTCTACTTGGTTGAAGAGATTCATTGTTCATAAAATCCAATAAACCAACATTAAAGAAAATTATTCTTCATTACAATGAAAATCGTTATTTTGAAAGAATCTAAATAGGAGGGCACCATGAGAGAGCTCATGTTAGATTTGTGCTAAGATAGATCTTGTCTAACCAATCCCTTTTTAACTACTTAATATATAAGCTAAGATCCCTAAATACATTGATATCTAGTGAGAGTCTTTGTTCATTTTCTATATATATATATATATATATATATATATATATATATATATATAGATATAGATATATATTTCAAAATTATTTATTGAGGATTTTTTTAAATTAAATATATTTTAGGTTATTGTATTTCTATTTATATTGAAAAATATAAATTTAGAATATATAAAGATTAAAGGCAACATCAGCCATAATTTTTTTTTTTAATTTATGTGAACTATTTTCGAGAGATGAATTTATGTGAACTTAATATACTATAAGTTCATTATGTGTATATATTTAAATGGCATAATTTTTTTTTATTTTTTTTAAATTTATGTGAACTATTTTTGAGAGATGAATTTATGTGAACTTAATATACTATAAGTTCATTATGTGTATATATTTGAAAGGTACCATTTCTCAAGTGAAAAATAAACAATCAAGGTTAACCATTACTCAAAATATCTAATAATTGCATATTCCTTTCCACAAAAATCAACACAATGCGTCACTTTTCAATTACTTTCACCGTGACCTTGAATATGTTCATCTTTGACATTGCTAGACCAAAAGTATGCATTAATTGTATTCAATGACCAGTTAAATTGTTCCATCATAAATTGAATTAAAATCTTATTGATATATTAATTTTAAAAGTTTAAACAAGAAAAATCATCACAAAAAAAAATATAAAAGTGAGCTCATGATTTCATTTGGCAAGGGCTATACTCATTTTTGTTTTAATTGCATACACATTAAATCACTTTAATCTCACATAACTTGCATATAAAATTTAAATCTTATATTATATCCTTGTGGAATGTTAATTGCAATATTCAGTATGAGGTTTTTAATTCTCGACATGATTAACGTAAGGCATTAAGAAATGAGAAGGAAATTCCCCAGATTCACCATGTCCTATTATTAGAGTCACCGTATCCTATTATTAGAGGAAAAACCCCAACAGGTTTGAGAGGAAAACCCTCTGTTACTTGTCTTTCCTTTTTAAGATTCATTTGTTAGCATTTTTCTTTAAATGGTTAAGTGACCTTTGAGGCCTTGAACTAATTGTTAAGGATCTTCATTTGAGAAATATACTCTGTATCTCTGATATTTTTATTACTATGGGAGTATGCTTCTTGCTACTATGGTCAAGACATGTTAAGAGAGGGTTTCTGTTGTAGTTTTATTTTGAATTGGTAAAGCTTTGATTTCGACATGGGTCAAATTGGTATCTCAATAGATAACTTCAGTTCTTGCTGCTATGGTCAGCACTTGTTAAGAGAGGGTTTTTGTTGTAGTTTTATTTTGAACTGGTGTAGCTATGATTTCGACGTGGGTTGAATTGGTATCTCAACAGATAACTTCAGGATTGTTTGACATAATAATTTTGGAATACATATAATGATTTTATTACTGTATTCTTTTGGTGCATGGTTATAGTGATGTGTGAACTTTCTTTTACAGATATTTCGAGTTATTTACATCATTATTTTCACATCACATTTCTGCTTGTTTCTGTTATGGTTTGGAAATCATTTAATTCACACAACATTTCTCTTGTTTATTAATACCCTGGTCTAAGTCTCTAGTCGACCTCACACCAACACACTCATTTTCAAGAAGAAATAGATATACATTACACAATATACTGACAACAACTTCCTACATGTACAACTACAGACATCAATTACTATTCATGTTAATAATCAGTAGTCTTGGATATCGATCGATGGAAAGACTTACGAGAATGGCATAGAACATCACAGTGGTGGGGAGGTTCGCAGTATGCGACTCTCTCCTCTGCATCCTTCTCTTCTCTTCCACGCGATTGGCGGTCGCGACGACATTGGTTAAGTGCAGCCTCAGTGTCCATGAAGGGGTTCTCCGTGTCTCAGTGTCTCTCTCATGGTTGTTCTGACCCGATATATCATAGCGTGGTGGAAGAGAGATTCATAGGGTTTAGAAAGTTAGTTATTTGGTAGTTATTTGTGTAAATGAGGGAGGTTATGGATCTAATGGCCTAAAACATTTCAATCGTCTAACATTTGATCCGATGGTGTAGACAGAGACACAGTGGCAGACAGGGGAGTCGTTTTCAAAGGGGAATGCCTTACGGTGTAATTATTATTACTATTATTCTTTAACTAAGCCCATATTTAGAATTGTTTACATACTTACATTACACCTACACATCTACTCTATACTCTATAAATATTGTATTTATTGTTTTTTAGGAAGGGAAATTTTAACATTTCTGAAAAAATTCAACATTAATTTTGATGTAACAAAGCCCTCCTAATTCCAATCTTCATTTACTTTCTAAAACAAGTAGTATATTTTCACTTTTCATAGGGCAGAGGGAAAACTAGTAGATATTTTCACTTTTCATAGGGCGGGAGGGAAAACGAGATTGAAGAGAGTTGTGAATTAAGGTTTTACCAGTAGCACATTGATATCGAACCCCACCATTAGATCTTCAATCCATTAATGGTGCCCAGGTATGTTTCATTTCTAACCTCGCTGCATTTACACCCCACTTTTAGTCTTCTTCCACACAGGGAGGAGTACACACACCTCAGATCTCTGGTTCAAAATTCACTATTTTTTTCATCCTTGCTTTTAAGTTTACGAGTAGCATATTTTCACTCTTCACAGGATGGGAGGGAAAATGAGATTGAAGAGAGTTTTGAATTAATGTTTTACCAGTAGCAGACTAATATCGAACCCCACCATTGGATCTTCAATCCATTAATGGCACCCAGGTATGTTTCATTTCTAACCTCGCTGCATTTCCACCCCACTTTTAGTCTTCTTCCACACAAGGAGGACTGGTTCAAAATTCACTATTTTTTTCATCCTTTCTTTTAAGTTTAAGAGTAGCATATTTTCACTTTTCACGAGGGGGAGGGAAAACGAGATTGAAGAGTGTTGTGAATTAAGGTTTTACCAGTAGCAGACTGATATCGAACCCCACCATTGGATCTTCAATCCATTAATGGCGCCCAGGTATGTTTCATTTCTAACCTCGTTACATTTCCACCCCACTTTTAGTCTTCTTCCACATAGGGAGGAGTACACACACCTCAGATCCCCCACCACTGGATCTTCAATCCATTAATGGCACCCAAGTATGTTTTATTTGTAACCTCGCTGCATTTAGACCCCACTTTTAGTCTTCTTCCACATAGGGAGGAGTACACACACCTCAGATCTTTGGTTCAAAATTCACTATTTTTTCATCCTTGCTTTTAAGTTTACAAGTAGCATATTTTCACTTTTCACAGGGCGGGAGGGAAAACGAGATTGAAGAGAGTTGTGAGTTAAGTTTTTACCTCTTCAGTCCATTAATGGCCCCCACGTATTCTTCATTTCTAACCTTGCTGCATTTCCACCCCACTTTTAGTCTTCTTCCACACAAGGAGGACTGGTTCAAAATTCACTATTTTTTTCATGCTTTCTTTTAAGTTTAAGAGTAGCATATTTTCACTTTTCACATGGTGGGAGGGAAAACGAGGGAACATAGGTAAAAGCATATGTATTTTTCCTTCTTTTATGGTTTGTCTCTATAGAGTTGATTTTACTGGGTGTACATTGTATGCATCTCAAAATTTTTCTTTAGGAAATCCTATTTTTATTCTTTCCAAGAAAAACTCTTTGGGGAATCCCAATGGATGTTTCCCCACATTCATGGATGGCATCCCTAGTAAACCCATTGGCATTGACTAGTGCACCTCACCCAAAGGATCTCAAACAGGGCACTTGCCAGCACAGAACTAGCCAAATACCCAGTAACATTAATGATATTTGGTTGGGCTAACCCCTTAGGCTCAATAAATCATAATCAACTACATTATTTTCCATATTAACATATTGGTCCTATTCAACATTTTATTAGATTAACCATAACAATACAAGCCTATTCCTAGTTTTATTTTGGTTTTTAATTCCTTCTTTGCTGTGGTGACAACTTTATATGACTGTATAGGTGTTTATTTTTGTCAGAGTATATGTTGAAAAGTAGATGCTCTCTTACATTCTACCTTGTCTGTTATGTATTGATGGAGTTCAGTTTCATTAGTTGTGACCAAAGAACTGTGTTAGGTATGTATTCAAGGATTCTTGTATCACTATTTATAAACTAAACATTGTCCTTAAACAAGAAAAGTAGATCCTTAATGCTACATGTTTTTATCTCAAGGAACTTCTAATCCTAATAAATGAGGTGAAATTTAAGTGTTTCCAGAATCCAAATCTCAGGTTTTATGAATTCACTCGTATATAGTCCTGGAAAAGCGAAGTGAAATTTAATTATTTCCAAATCTTAAGTTTTGTGAACTCACTCATATTTGGTGCTGGAGTCTTTTGAGCAAACGGGATGAATTTCTTTTATTTGCATTAAAATTTTCCAAAAATAATACTAAATTTCTCCCTGAAATGGCTTTGGGATCGAAAATTTTGTAAATATTTTTAGGGAAACAAACCAAAATACTTTTCCCAGATTAGAGTTTTATAACACTAGGTACTAAACAATCTTCTATTTTCTATTGCAAATGTCTGATAGAGTCTTCCCAGAAACTGATCATAAAATTAGGTAGATGCGCTAGACGGACTAAATAATTTTTAATGAATAATAACTTAACGTAAATGATATATTAGGTTTCATAAATATATAACTTAGAAACATGAAATGAAGAAGAAATCTCAATGAGATTGACATATCCTTAATTGAGTTGAATGAGGCCAGGAATAACTTTGACTAGAGGGTGTTGAAAATGGCATAATTTTGTTCTGGTTGGATAGATTTAGAACTAAAAATCAGCAATTTTGTTGCTTGCATAACTTGGGAAGATTTTTGTATCTCAAGTCTCAACCTTATTGAATAATATGATTTATCATGAAACTACTAGAAGCGTACTAGAATGGGTGAGTTGATTATCTTGATAACGATGTTATGGTTTGATCTAGTCCTTGAAAGGAACTTATAGTTGATGGTCAAAATTTCACATTCCTTTCATCTTTTTATCTTCACATATAACAAATATATTTATGTTATAGCCTCTAGCTATATGTATATAGTAACTACCACTCAGAAGTTGGATGCCATCATTTTGGAGCTTGAGCTTACTCAACTTACCTTTGTTTGAGTTGAAAATGTCATTAGATCTCATTATATCATCTATTGTAGAGCATGAATCCAATTTACCTTTGTTTCAGTTAAAAATGTAATTAGGTCTTGCTATATCATCTTTTGTAGAGAATGAATCCAATTTCTCATAGTCCATTTGCTTGAGGTATAACAAAGCTACTATAATTCATTAAACTTACTTTTCATATTCTACTTGTTTATTGTGATTCTGTAGGCCACATCTACATTGAAAAGGGGGCATATTTAATGAAGTATGGAAGGAGAGGGAAGCTTCAGTTATGTCCTTTCAAACTTTCTAAGGTATGTAATAAAATTTAAAAAAAATTCTCCATAGAATGTTGTGCTTTAACTTTTTCTTTTGATAATGGATTATTTATGTGATCTCCCCTCTCTTACACACAACCAGGGTCTAGATATACATGGTTTTTTGGGATATGTGGACAATGGACATATTTACGCTAACCATTTATCTAGAAATTTACACTGTAGAAGATCAAGAATTTACAATTGAATATTTCCTTGCCACTAAATTAGAGTTGAAGAGTCAGACTCCTAGTTTTTAGGCATATACCTCACTTTTAAATCAATTTATTGCTGACTCTTTATAGACCTTCCATGGGAGGGCAAAGAGTGATCACTACCATTGCGTAATATTTCTGAAGACCAAGTAAAGATTCCAAATGTGTATAATTAGTGGCTCCTTGGAGAATCCCAAGAGTGGCACTATTGTAGCAATAATAAATTCGTTTATTTTGAGTTCTTCATTAGTGCATTGATAGTATATTTTTTATTCCATACAATACCTCAACAATGTATGATCAAATTATAGTTAAGCCTATCATAATATTTTGACTTACCCTCTTTTAGAGGGAAACTAGAGTGTGTGTCAAGCTTTCACATCACAATTGTATCATGCAAAGTTCACCTAGGATAAGTTTTGTGGATCTAAGCAGCAAGATACCTGTTGGAATTCAAGAGGCAACAATACTACAAAGTGGGAAAGAGGTTTCACAGTTAACTTGGATTTCACATTATGGTTGGATTCGGTTTGTTGGCAAGATGTTGGATACCCCAACTTCCTTTTTATGACTGAGTGTAAGATTGAATCCTTCGACATATTCTTCACTCAATTGTCATTAAGTGATGGGTGTTCTTAGAAGTTTTGCACACCTATAAACTTTACTAAAGTTGTTCTTGAGTCTTCGGAGGTGGTTAGCTTTTCAAAGCACACACGTACAAGAAGAGGAGAAATTATATGCCCGGCTAATTTGAAGTTATCTACCTGTGAATAGGGTGTTACCATCCATAAACCTGACGATTCGCTCTACTTCTTTCTAGTGAGCAATTTTGGGACTTGCCATGAATCGCGAGACAATTCCAACCCCATAACTATAAATTTATTATTTAAATCTAGACCTAATAGATTAGAATATACACAAGGAGAACTCCATTCTTGTTTCAAAAGATCCTGCAATTGACTTGTACCATGCTATTTAATATTTTTTGTATTTATTCGCATCCTTGGTCTGTGACATAAAGATGCAACAGGCTACCTTGCATTTTCTATACTAGCACTCCTAAAAAATAATAAAGTATGGCCAAATATATCATTTCAAATGATCTATGTAGCTCACCTTTTGGTTTTTCAATTATTGAAGTTGTTACCTATATTGATGAGAACTTCTACAACTGATACCACAGTGACAATATATGTTATAGTTTTATCCATGTTTCTCTGAAGGTGTTTCTCCTTTAGTAGAGCAGCAATATACTGTAGTTTCCATTTAGGGGAGAAGTGTACCCAGTAGCAACCTTGGCCTATGTGTATATGGGTTGAATGCACAATAGACTCTATATGTTGTTTTGAAGGTGTTTCTCCTTCAACAATACTTCATCTTAGTAGATACTTTCGGTCTGCACCTTTAGTAGATGCATGCAACCTTGGGATACATGTTGTAGATTATAGTTTTCCTATGAGGTTGTAGCAGCGATGAAAAAGTGCATCAATTTTAGGCATATTTTGTATGCTTTTATATTTTGACTTAGATGCTCACTTTTCTTAATTTAGGTGTTTTTCTTAGTTTTGTTTTATGCACAGATTTATCTTTAAGAAAAGTGCACAGTAGAGAAGGGTTCTATATTTTGAGTCGGGGACACACTTCTAGGTAGGAGGTACTCTATTCTAGGAAGCTTTTGTCATGCAGGTTAGGTGCTTTATCCGAGAATCCCAAGAGGCACTATTGTAGCAATAAGAAATTTGTTTATTTTGAGTTCTTCATTAGTGCATTGATAGTATATTGTTTATTCCATGCAATACCTCAATATTGTATGATAAAATTATAGTTAAGATTGTCATAATATTTTGACTTACCCTATTTTAGAGGGAAACTAGAGTGTGTGTCAAGCTTGCACGTCACAATTGTATCATGCAGAGTTTACCTGGCACGAGTTTTGTGTATCTAAGCAGCCAAATACCTGTTGGAATTCAAGAGGGAACAATACTACAAAGTGGGAAAGAGGTTTCGCAGTTAACCCGCCTTTCACATTATGGTCGGAGTCGGTTTGTTGGCAAGATGCTGGATAACCCAACTTTCTTTTTATGACTGAGTGCAAGATTGAATCCTTCAACATATTCCTTGCCCAAATGTCATTAAGAGATGGGTTTTCTCAGAAGTTCTTCACATCTATAAACTTTACCAGAGTTGTTATTGAGTCTTTGGATGTGGTTATCTTTTCAAAGCACAAACGTACAAGAAGACAAGAAATCATATGCCTGACTAATTTCAAGTTATCTTCCTGCGAATAGGGTGTTCCCATCCATAAACTTGACGACTCGCTCTACTTCTTTCTAGTGAACAAATTGGGACTTTTCATGAATTGTGAGACAATTTCAACCCCATAACTACTAGTTTATTATTTAAAGTTATACCCACTAGATTAGAACCCGCACAAGGAGAATTCCTTTCCTGTTTCAAAATAACCTGCAATCGGCTTATACCATGCTATTTAATATTTTATGTATTTCTTCGCATCCTTTGCCTGTGACATAAATACGCAACAAGTTACCTTGCATTTTCTATACTAACACTCCTAAACAAAAATAAAGTATGCCGAAATCTGTCATTTCAAATTATCTATGCATCTCACCTTTTGGTTTTTCAATTATTGAATTTGTTACCTATATTGATGAGATCATCAACAACCGAGGCCATAGTGACAATATCTGTTAGAGTTTTATCCGTGTTGCACTAATGGTGTTTTTTCTTCAGCAACACTACAATACATTGTAGTTTCCATTCAGCAGAGAAGTGTACCCAATAGCAGCCTCGGACTGTGTGAAAATGGGTTGAATTCACAATAGACTTTATCTATTGTTTTGAAGGTGTTTCTCCTTCAATAGTACTTCATCTCAGCAGATCCTTTCAATCTACACGTTTAGAAAGTGCATACAACCTTAGGGTACATGCTATAGATTCCATTTTTGCTGTGAGGGTATAGCAACAATGAAAGAAACGCATTGATTTTAGCATCTTATTGTTGTTGTATGAAAGCATGCTTTTCTAGTGTTTCCCAAACTTATATAGAGCCATATTTATTATACTTTTATAGTTTGACTTAGATGCTCACTTTTCTTAATTTAGGTGTTTTTCTTAGTACTATTTTATGCACAGATTTATCTTTAAGAAAAGTGCATAGCAGAGAAGGGTTCTATGTTTTGAGTAGGGGACACTCTTCTAGGTAGGAGGTACTCTATTCTAGGGAGCTTCTATCATGCATGTTAGGTGCTTTATTTTTGACATAGTTCCAAGTCCTTGCCTCCTTGACAAAGTCCTTGCCAGATAAGACACCGGTGGATAGAGTTCCAAGTCCCTACATTTTCCAAAAACCCACCTGACCCTAGCTATCTAGCCTAAAATCCTTTACATTCTAGTCATCTCTTGGCTGTGATTTCATAGAGAGAGCCATCTCCGGTTTGGTAGGGGTAGCTGCTAAACTAAAATCTTGGTCTGTGGTTACCTCCATTGTTCTCTTCATTAGCCAGGGACATTATGGAGGATAACGGAGGGCATGAAAATTAGGGAGTGCCAAGGTGTTCTAGTGAATGTAAGGTTCCCAAGTCATGAAAAAATGCAATGCTAGTTGTGAGGTCATGACTACCAAGGTGTGTTAGGGAATGCTAGGGCATGATAAGATGTTCCAGATAGTACGAAGACATGTCAAACAAGCTAAGATGTGCCAAGTGCTAAGGCATGCCAAGATGTACAAGGGTTTCAAGTCCCTGCCTCCTCTTCTTCCATATGATATCCACTTATGACATTTCCTTTGTAATATTTGGTGCATTTGATAGTTACAGGTCATTTATAGGTTATAAATGTCTTCAGAGTTTCACTTCTAATTGAGTATCCAACTGAACATATTTATTCTCTTATACATAACTATTTTTCCCTCCACGCAATTTTCATAACTTCAATAACCATTAGGTAGGTACCTACATCTTCGATGTTTCTTTGCTTGTTTAGTAAAATATTGTTGAGACTTTAATTTATTGAAAGTTGTAGAATTTACAATTTATGAAGTTTCAAGGTATAATTTAAAAAATATAATTCTTTAAAGGGTGCTAGCTCAATGGAAGAGCATCTGCTTTACAAGAAGGAGGTTGGTGGTTCGATTCCATCGTTCCCTGACATCCATATGGAAAGGAGACAATCAATTTTTGGTGACAGAGGTTATTTTGACCATCACCAATGAGCTTTGGTGACATTTTTCATCCCTCACCAAAAATATGAAATGGTGACAGTCAACAAACACCACCATATATACGCATCAATATTGACAACCCTTAAAGGTCCGTAACTGTAAATCATTGTTTTTGATATGAAATGGTGACGGTCATTGTCCGTCATTATAGTCATTATTCGTGATGGACATTGAATGTCACCACAACACCTATACTTCTAGCAATGCAGATTTTGCTGACGGTCAATGAACATCACCATGTATATGCACCAATAGTGACGTCCATTAAAGATCCATCACAATAAATCATTATTGTTCATATGAAATGGTGACGGTCACTATCCATCATAATAATAAATATTTGTGATGGACCTTGAATGTCACCATAACACCTATACTTTTGGCAACGTCACCTTTGGTGACATTCAATTTTTGGTGACTGAGGCTATGGTTCATCACCATTGCTCATATCCAATGGTGACGGTCGCTATCCGTCATTATAAATCATTATTGGTGACGAACATTGAATGTCACTACAACACCTACACTTTTGACAATGCCACCTTTGGCGACATTCAATTTTTGGTGGCGGAGGCTATGGTCCATCACCATTGCTCATATGAAATAGTGACGGTCATTATCTGTCATTATAAATCATTATTGGTGAGAAACTTTGTATGTCACTACAACACCTATACTTTTGGCGATGCCACCTTTTGTGACGTTCAATTTTTGGTGACGAATACTCTTTTTACCGTCACTAATGAGCTTATGGTGACATTTTTTGCCCCTCACCAATGTCCTTTTTTCTTATAGTGATCTGAGATCTCTGTAGAAAAGCTGACTATAGATTAACTTGACAATGCAATATATCAAAGAAAAATACTATAATCTACTTCTATTATCAATTTTCTTTGTGGAAGCTTAAAGATCAAGCTAAATCAGAGCTGAACACATATAACCAGAAGAAGAAGAATCAATCATTCAAGACACATGAAAATGATTTGGGGAAAGCTTGAGCTAAAAACCCCACTATCTATATTATCATACAAGGTGGAAATACATCAGAATTATACAAAGCCTTAGCTCCCATAGCTAGCCAACTCTCATTACAAACCTCCTGGATGCTCACAGGTGATCAAATCTTCTCACAAGCCTTCCTCTCTGCCCTCAAAGCTCCTATTTCCTTGTGCTATTTCTCCTAGGTGATCCTCCTGTTACCAAGTGGAACACTGATCTCTCACACTAATCTCACACCTTGTATGAACTGCACAATCCTCAAGGAACCTTACCTTGACTGCATGCATGAGTTTCCTTTATAGGAAAATGCATGCAACTGATAGTACACTATCCTTGACATTTAACTCAACTGGGTCTTTCTCAGAATAGACATGCATGAGTTTCTGATGAGGAAATATTCAATTATCTAGAGTACACTGGTTGAGTGCATTCATGCATCAACTGACTGATAACTCAAAAATAGTTCCTCAAATAGTTTGGAACTAATTTAACTAGACTTAACTCAGTAAACTGAGTTAACTAATTACAACTCAAATATAACTCAATCTTATCTCCTTAATTAAGGGATAATCTCCTTAATTTAAGGGATAACTCTTGCATGCCTTCAGAAAGCCTTCTAACTTGAATTTATCCAACTAATTAATCCATAATGAATGAATTAATTAATTCCAAGTAGCCGATGAGACTAAATTCGAATTTTAATTCAAGGACAAATTAAAATTGGATTATCTAGATTCTATTTTTATCATTTCTTATTGATATTTTCAACAAAGATCTATGTGGAAAAACATTGATAAGGTACCTATCAACAAAAGGGGTAGAATTTATTTCTTTGCAAACCCTAGAAGTCCTTAAAGAATATTGTTAAAATAAAGGTCTCTATCAGAAAATGAACATCTATTAGTAATCCTGAGATTTAATGACTTCTTCACAATAACCAAATGCACTAGTGCCAAAACAAATTTTCCATCCTAAAGCCAGATTGAATTAAGTTTTGTATATACTTGCATTTCCTTGATACAAGAATAGGTCACTTCTTTGAAAATATTTTGTCAAGATGTCTTGCACTATGCTTTGCTACCTGTATGAAAAAGTTATTAAGATGTATGATCTGTGATTTTTTTTCTTTTAAAGGAAGTCAAGAAGGTCATTTGCAAGTAGTTATTGAACCCTTGAGAAATTTGGTTATCAAATCTGAATTAAATCTTCTAAAGTTGGGATTGTAAGGTACCCTTGAAGTAATCTTTAAGGAAAACTATGAATGTTGAACAAATCCCTTGACTCTACACACTCATTAATGAATGAAATTCGATCATAGTGCTATTATATGGCATAAAAGATGTCTTATAAGGAAATGACTACAATACATCTGGATTGTGGTTCAAATAAATCCATAGCTATATAAAAAAATGTGACCTTTTACTCATTTAAGTATGGTACATAGGGTCAAAATAAATATATGTCAGATGATTACTAATGGGTATCTTTGTTGCTCTACCCTGGAATATAAAATGATAATTTTCACTTGCATGTGATAAAAGAAGTTTGATTACAATGGAAAATAGGTCAAATCCCTCTTCAATGTAGAAATATAACGCTCTCTCTCTTGATATGGTTAAATTATTTGTAGCATGGCACATACATAAATAACATGTTGGATTGAAATTCTAGATTAAATATCTTATGGAATACCTTGCATGTTATGGATATTTGAGTATTGAGAACTATGAAAATAATTTTGTTGTTACTATAATTTTTGAAGAAATTGATCTACTTAGTCTGATAGAGACAAGAATGATCATTGATTGATTGATGACCATAATGGATTTCACCACTATGAAAAGGGCATAACAATTCTAGTTTTGACATTTTTGATATCTAAGGTTTGTAATCCCTAGCTAGAAAAAGGGTTTGGATAAAAATTCCCTAGGTTGTGTGGAAAAAAACCCTAGGATTGGATGTTTCCACTAAAAATAGAAACCCTAAACTTAACAAGGAGGGAATGACATGATGCTAATGATGAGGATGAGGACAATAAAATTTCAAAATGGATGCAAGGAAGTTAAGATAAATAGGGAGTTAAAATTCTCTATAACCATCAAAGATAAGTATTATATACCTTTCCTCTTTGATTATTACTATTGTTGTTTCTAGCCATTCTCTTCTCTTTGTATCCTTTTCTTGGTTGTAATTATTATTCCATTTCCTCATTATACGAATTGATAGTACATGTTGAAGATTACCAAGGCTCTGGAAGCACATGGAATAAGTGGAAGAACAAAGCAAAGTGTGTGACAAGAGGAATTGCCTAGAATCATGGTTTTTGGTGAGAGATATTGTACTAGATGAAATTTGAGCTCAAAGGGAGTGGGAAAATCAAAAAGTTTGAATTATACCTAGATTGTGCCAAAGGAATGTTGGGATGGGGCCCCTTGGGTTAGTTTGGGATTAGATAACCCAAATTTTGGTACAATTTTGTGAAAGACGTAAAGTCTCTGCGATTTATGGATGCATAGCGCGTAGATGAATAGGAGTCAAAGGGGCTTAGCCCTTTGTTTTAAGTAAAGTTCTGAGTCAATTTTGAGATTCACCCATGGTCTGCGAACCATGGCATTGTATGAAAAAAATCTATAAATAGTTGAGTCTTAGAAAAAGGAAGAGAAAACTAGAAGGAAAAAAGATAGAGAATTAGGTTGATAGAAGAGTCTTGGGCAAAAGCTAAGGCAGGAAGGCTTTGCTTCCTGCGCTTAGGTAGAGAAAGGGAGGCTCCATAGCTAAGTGCATGGAGGCCTAGGTAGAGTCTGCAACTGAGTGCGCAGACCCCTACAACTTTGTGCACATGGAATTTTGAGTCTGTAATCCGTGAATTGAAAATCAATAAAGACAAGTTTCCGAAGAATTATTGAGTATTTCTGTTCATGTCTGTTTATGTTATATGCCACTAACGAATGAATTTTTTTATGAAAAATTCATTGAATGTTATGTGATTATTTTGAATCTGTCCTAATAATGTATGCAATGCATGTTTGAACACTTCCACAAAGTCCCTAGTGATTTCTCTGACAACTTAAGTATATTTGCATGAACGTCAATTTAGGATTGCTTTCTAATGCGTGTAAGTAGGTAGATCAACTGTTAAAGGTCTGCAAGCACTGATCATGGACCTTCATGAAGGTCTGAAGGCTATTTTAACAAGGTTACAGTGATGAGTCTGTTGGCTTAGTGGGGCCTAACCCAGGTTCAGAGGTGATTTAGCCAAGCAAATCCTGGTACTAGTGGCCCTTTTGGCAACAGTCTGTGGAGTGCGGACTGAGGTCTCACCCGAAGTAGTATGGGAGGGTGCTAGAACCTGTTTTCCACACGTTGGGATGTCTAATGGGCTTCTGGAGGTCCGCGGTCTGACCTATCGCTACATGCACTTGTGATCCCTTCGCAACCTACAGTGTGGCTTTTGTGCAACCATACTCGGGGCGTGACCCATATAGTACCCACAATCCTTGCTAATTAACCGATTACTTAACTTGTATGCGTAAGATTTATGATTTTTACAACATATATATCAATTATATCAGTGCGCGCAATACATAACCGAATATAAACATAAAGAAGATAAGGCACAACAAATAAATAGGAATAGAAATTAACTTCTCTTTTATTAATCTTCAATCTTGCTTACAAACCCGACACCGTCCTGCGCACTCAGCTACAGGGGTCCACACACTCAGCTGCAGACTCTACTAGGCCTCTGCGCACTCAGCTACAGAGCCTCTTCCTACTACTACAACCCAAGACACTTAGAACTCTATTCTAAGCTCCAATCATTCCTTCGCTATTCATCTATTCATCCTTTATTAACTTACTTTACAAATGGGTAGGCCGACTTTACACTATTGTACAATACAATGTTTAGGGCAGACAACCCTATGACTCAACTGTACACTTCATGCTCTGCGCCCGCAATTCATGGAGATTTACAACATCTTTCACCAAAACTTGGGCTTTGAGCCCCAAAACCTGTTGTGGGGGGATTCCATGCCCAATAGGCCCCCAACATAATCATCGTGCCTCATGCCGAGTCACTCTGTTGGTGCGGTGATCTTGGTACGGAGCCCCTCCAACTAATCTTGCACATCCTAGAGGTCTGCGATGCACTGATTTGCAGTCTGCTGGATCTGCTCCATTCTCTCGACCGAATGCTTGCTATCAGGGGAAAATCCTTGTCTTATGTCATGCATCACCTTCATCTGTGCGAGCTTTCCTTCGATGTCTGTAGTGATGAGGAATGCTTCATCAATACAAGGCTGGACGCGCGCTTTAAGGATGACCTCCTTCTGCCACACGGCATCCACCTGTTCCTTCAATGCCTTTGCCTACTATAGCTTCACAAGCCACTGGGTCAGGACAACTATCTGCTCCATTCCACGCACATTTTCATACTTCACTTGAAGCTCCCATGCCTCCGTTTCCAGGTGCTATATGTTGGGGTCTTGCTGTAATGAAGTGAGGACCATAAAGGATTCTTCCAACATAGCGGTGCAGTTCTGTACTGCCCATACTATCTCCTTGATCCCTTTCTGAATAGTGTCAGCGCGCTATTCCCTAACTTCCGGGGGTGTAGAGGACTACATCTTTAAGCGTATTTCGGCAATTTGAAGGTTGAGGTCCAGTTGTATCCTCATTGCTTCCTCCTTTGCCTCATGGAATCCATTGGCTAATTTGTGGATTCGTACTCCAATTGGTAGGTCTGTTGCAATTTCTAGCTCTGGAACATGGTGACATGTTTCCTCTACCATTTGCTCCATCTGCTGATTCTGTGTAAGCACTTCATTGTGTTGTAGACGAAGCTGTTCAATGTTGATTTTCTGTTCGCTGAGCATCTGTACCACGTGTCCTTCCCTAGTGCGGAGTTTTGTTGTCACTCCGTCCTGTAGCTGATATAATGTATCCCATGGAAGGGTATCTAAGTTTAGGCCAAGTCCCTTGATCCTTCCCACCATGGATCTGTCCTCCTCGCTTTCTGTTGTGAGCACTCCATTCGACAACGCTATGGTGTCGGCCATTCTTGCATGTAGCAGCTGCTCACTGCTGATGTACCTACAGCACCATAGTCGGCTACTGTTCCTTCCTATGGGGCCTGCACCTAAAGTTCCTATAGTTGTGCCCTTAGGGCCCCCAACACATTATGTTGCTTCATCATAGCTTCCTGGAGTGCTTCCTAGGTGACCTCGCAAACTGTGTCACTGATATCATAGAGGTCACTCTCTGTCAACATAATTGGTTCAATGTCCAATTTGGAAGCTTTGGCCTTCTTGCGTGGACCTCACCGCTCTGTGACATGTGGCTATTTCATTTGAGTGGACGTTGTGCTCGGGTCTGCACCTTCTGCTGTATCTGGCCCCTATCCTATAGACACGTCCTAACCTCCCTCCTCCTGTGTCATGGTGGCCCTGTTGCTTGTTCTGCTGCTTCTCTTTCGGTGGCCTTTACCTGTTCTGCGACTGCCTTTGCTGCTTCATGGGCGGCCCTTACCTCCGTGGCTACTTGTTCGTTACGCCTCTACTGGGCCAATTTTGTGACATGCAACTTGGTTGCATCGTTTTGCTTCTGTGCTATTGTTCTATCCCTTTCTGCCATATCTGGGGCTCACCACTCGGGAGGCCTTGAGTCGAGCATAGAGAAGATGGCATCATCAATTGTGATGAAAGGAAGCTTGGTCCAGTTCTACACCAGATCCTTGCGTGCCTTGATATACACATTGTGCATATCCACCTTGAAGTCTGTAAAGCTCTGTAGACTACTGTACACTGTGGGGGGTAGGCGCGGCCTTTTGTTAATCCACATCCGAACGCTCGCCTCCATGAGCACCCAGAATATCTTAGTCTCGTGGATCCACATGGTGTCCTTCGTAGCTTAGAGTGACGCATATTTTGCAGCCTATGGCAAGTCCTTTTCAATAGGAGGGAACTGACTATCCTTAGGCAGTTCCCCTGTCACCAGTAAGATAGACAAGAGCAACCACGTGTAGTGGAAGTTTGTGCCCTGCTCCTGAGCTTCCTTGCAGTTGGTTAGAAATTCTTCACAAAGGAATTTGGCCTAGTTGAATTGGACCCCCTCCACGCATTGTTCTACCAGTGCGATGACCGACACTGGTACCTCGTCTCCGTGACATTTTCTCATCACCTTCCCGACTAGTAGTTGGGTGGCTACGTGCACCCCTTTGTCTTTAATGCTACTAATTACGTAGCCTCTCTTCTTCTTTTCCAATTTGTACTTCTTCTTCATGGCCTTTGTGAGCGCCAAATCTCCACTTTTTCCAGCTATCTCCACGGGGTCCTTTCCCTTACAGGGAAGCTGAGAAATCCTGTGAATAAGCTCTGTCGTGATGGGAATAGGCTCTTCCAGCCATAAGTACCCATCGTGCACCAGGAAAAGCAATTGTTTGATGACAAAGATCGTGATTGGTGCGTGGTGAAAATGCAGAATCCATAGTAGGTGGAGTAGCCTGGCCTTCTCCATGCTGTGCAGCCATTTATGTGGCTCTAACACTATAACTGGCCCCTCCTTACTCTATTTCATGAGGTTCTCCATCTGTAAATATGGGAACTTTTCACTGTCCACGAGGTCCCAGTCTTCAAATTTCATTGTGGGCACACGGCCTAGGACTGAGCCTTCAAACAGGATTCCATCTGTGAGGCGCAGGGTTTGGAGTGCACTCTTAGCGGCATCCAAATCCTTGGGTACTTTAGCTTTCCATTTTCACAGAGGGATGTACTCAGGAAATTTTGCTGTAGCACGCACCAGCTGGATGTGTTCTTCCATTTCTTCATCCGCCTCTATCTCCTCTATGAAAGCCTGGAGGTCCTCATCCTCATCATTTATCTCAAGGTTGACAACCTTTCCCTTGTCTTCTATGGAAAGTTTACCAAACCATGGATTTCGCGAGGACATGTGGATTGGTCCCGCAGCCTATGTATCCTTCTTGGGCCTTGGCGTCCAAGGTGATTTCAGAATTTCTGGTGCATCCTTCACCTGCACCGTAGGGCTTTGTGTGACTTCCTTGATAGTACTCTCTACAAAATAGACATCTCTCCTCGTAGTTGTCATCTCGTTTGAACTATCTGTGGTAGTTTGCGAACTTGGGGGCTCAAATACTGCTTGGCGCTCAACACTCTGTGCTCTTCGTAATAACTCAAATCTCAAATGAACAAGTGTTGTCTCGTGGCTAGCCTTGGGAGTTTTATAGTGTCTTTTGAGTTTGAATTTGATTGTTCCCCCCATTTCTGAGTCATTAATGTGTTCTTGGCGGCAGATTGTCCCAAATCTATCTCTTAATTCATGCCTTAATTGACCGTCGCCCGCTCCTTTTTGCCTTAAATTGGACATCTTGTCATGAATAGTGAAACCAATGGCTACTTTCCAATTTCCTGCGTGGCAGCGCAACTCCCCATGCGCGGGTGCAAGCCTTGTACCATGCTGATTCTGCACACATCTTCTTCACCACGCAGTTCCCAAACAAACTCATTTAGAGTCTCTTACTCTCTCTCAACTGTCTGGAGTGCTGAGGCTATGCTCCCTACGGCTAGTCAGGTGGTCGCACCATCTGTGCAAGACTCCAATTTTCCTTCCAATGTGGTCCGTGGACACTCCTGAATTTCCCTCATGATGGCTGGCACAACACGTTCTACCTCATGTGGTGTGCTTCCCTTGTTATTGCATTTGGTAAGGTGTAGTCTCAGCCATGGTAACAAAGTCATAAATTCCTGGCAACAATCATCTAACACAATGGTATGATCATCTGTATCTCACCTTGTCATCCTCAATTTATAAATGAAAGATGCGTGCATGACCTCGTTTTCGAGTCTTTTGATCTTAGCGTCCATCAACATGCTTTTCTTCCTCAATCGTACTCGATCTTCTTCAAGTTCGAAAAGTCTAAAGTTCCCTTGTTGAATGGCTTCCCGAATCCTTATATGGTTGTCCTTGTGTAACTGTGTGATTCCTTCGTCTTGGTATTTGTGCACTATCATAACTACGGGAGCTATTATGTGTGGATTCCTTTTGGTATTCCCTTCAGAAATCTCAGGTTCTACTTTGTTTCACACGTTTGGAGTCATTTCTACACTCAGGTTTGTGCACATAGTCATATAAGCCCATCGAACCACTGGCACACACAAGTCCCAATCAGTTTGTCTTGTCTGGTAATCTTTGTTTAGTACTCCGCACACCCTATCGAATGCCTTATCATGGAAAATTGGTAACACGCTTCGCCCTTCCTGTTGTTGTGGTTTGTTCTGATTCTTTAGGTTGTGCGCTTGTGCGGACTGTACAACGTATGCCTGTACCCATCATGAAAGGTGGGCACACAAGTTGTTCCGACCCATCTAATTGCATTTCATTCGAAGCTGGGGTTTTCCAAAACATAGGTGCATCATCCTTTTACATCTATGCTAGTCTTTAAAAGTTCCTTGATGCGCACCCCACCATTGTGCGGGTGTTGCGCGCAATGCCCACTTCAGTGCATCGAGTTGGTGCTACTCTGGTACTGTACTTTCGAATCTTCTCAGAAATTCATCCATCGCTAACAATCCATCATATGTCGACAGCTCCCTTACCTCTGTTGTTACGCAACGAAATGTCCTGATCATCATGTTTTAGTTCAGTGTTGTTACTTCGTGCAGCCAATTCTACCATCGCTCTATCTCTTCGTCAAAATATGAAGTGTAGGAGCTTTTGTGCTCCCATGAAATCCTTCCATCTGCATTCAGATTCACCCAATCCTCTCCTTATGTAGTTATCTTATAGATACAGTCAAGGTTGTCATCACTATCATCGTCGTGCACTGGTTCAGTGTATCGCATTCTGTCGGCTGGGTTCGGTGGTACTACTACGAGTAGTGACTTCTTCTCAAAGGTCATTTTGCACTTCTTCATATTTATGACTCCATTCATATTGGTAGCCTAGTCTATTCCTAGTAGTGCAAGATAGGGATTGCTGTCATCGACAATCTCTATCACTTAAAAATCCGCCTGTGTGCTTGCACCTTCAATATCAACTATCACCCCTTGCAATCTTCCCATGGGAAAAATCTTCTGTTGGTTCACCATTCGTAACTGAATAGGGGACCATTGCAATGCGGGTCTGCCCATGCATTCCCATGTTTGCTTTGGTAGTACATTCACATCCAAATCCAGATCCAAGATTACCTGATCCATTTTGTACTCACCTATTTGCATAGTCAACCTCATTTCCCTTCCTATGCGCAATGCATGATTTCCTAGTTTGCGTACCATGTGCAGTTCTCCTAACCCCGTGCACCTAGTGATATGTTCCTATAGCCCTTTTACTGCCTTTCTCTCACGTAGTAGTTTCATGCATGTCTCCAGAAAGGTAGTGAGCATGGAAGGATCCATCCCTGGTTCTAGTTGATCCTTAGTACCTAAAGTGGAGGCCTCCGTGAAGCTCTTCTTAGCTTCCATGAATGTCTAGCTCGCGTGTTCTAAATCAAAATCAGGTTCCTTTGTAGGAGCCTTGCGAAACCATGCACTTTCTTTTGGCTGCTTCCCTTTATCATGTCTCGTTGTCATACCACTCATGAGCATCATGTTTACATTTGGGTCTTCTTTGCGCAATTTAGACCTCATCATTTGTAAATTTTGGGTTAGTGGGGGCTGGAGTACCCCTTTTTTGTGCATATTTGCTATCAACAAAGTGAAATCTTATACCTCATGATAAAACTGAGTACAGTACCAACATGATATCCTAGTTGGGTTCGTACAATCACGGGCATAATGCCCTGGCCCTCCGCAATTGTAATAGATTATCTGTCCGCAACCCCTCCTTGGTCCCATTCCACCTCGACCCCGACCGTGCCCCTAAAACCCAAGGCATGCCATCCATACATTTGGGTCAAGGGCTCAAGTTTCGGCCTGCACCCTGTAGGCCAGAGTCCAATCCATCATTAGTTCATAGCTTCGGCAGGTGCGTTCATCATGGCCTATCGACATGCAGAAATTACAAAACAACTGTTGGGATGTCTGCGTATACTTCTGCAACAGATGATGATTATACTTGGTATGTTTTCCTCCTATTTGGCAGATCGTGCACCATAACGCAGATGTCGCGCTCAGCCCCATCTATGCCTCCGCTCTTATTTGCATTGGCCCTCCTCCTGCCAAGGACTTCGCGAACACTGGACAGTGATCTTTTTCATGGCCCTGGCCTTTGCATTTTATGCACCATACTTCTTCGCGTGCCTATGGCCGAGGTGCCCTATCCTGTTTCAAACTCTGCATTTCTAGACATAGATTTTGTAGCTACACATGGATTTGTTGGATTCCCAATCTAGGGTCTTGTATAGGGGTCTCATGCAACCTCATTACCATCTCCAATGCTTCGGCCTAGGTGGAAAGTTTTTGCTGTGACAACACCATCCCTAAGTGTGGCATAAGTGAGGCCACAAACCATGCATGATGTCGTGCATCTGTTAACGTCATATTGGCTTCATGGATCATACTCTTTAGCCTTTGGTCCAGATCCCAGGGGGTCTCTGTTGGAAGCATCGCGATCTCTTTAAACCCGATGATTTACCATGTCTCTAATTTTGGCCCGCTAAATTCCCTGTTCAACGCATTCTGGATCTCTGCAATTCCTACATCCAGGTGGTCATTATAATGTTTGATATACCAAGTTAATGTGTGATCCTGCAGCGTGTTCACTAGTGTAGCCTTTTTAATGTTATCATCCATGACGCCCTATGCTTCCCATACTGCTCTTACCACAAGCCAGAATTGGTCCGGATCTTCATTCCCTACTCTTTTGAATACTGGTAGTTTGATCACGCTTGCCATACTGAACTATGGAGGTGGCAGAGGTGGAGTGGGTGGAGATGGAGGTGAGGGGGGTGAAGCGGGTGGTGGCGTGGGTGGGGGTGGTAGACACGGAATTCGTTGCCTTATTAAACTGACTGCATTCGGAGAAACCTTTTCGAGCTCGTCCTCGCTCTCCCACGTGGGTGAAATTAGGGGATTGTTTTCTAATTCTTCACTACTTCCGATTCTATATATCTTTCCGCTTTGCGTATTCCCAAACATTAATTTATTCACATAACCCACTTTTCACACAACAACATCTTAATCCAAGTGTTCAAATATTTAATATACTTACCTCGTGGTTTGTTGAGCCTACACCTTCCTTGGCTATCTGCTAACTTCGTGATCCACTCATACAGCTCCGACGAAAAAGATGCAAAGAAAATATCGTGGATTTCAGTGTACAACTAGCGATCCAACCACTAATCCTTAGATACTCGCGGATTTTTGTTTTCGTGAACTGTGAACTTGTGAATCTTCTTGGTCAACCGCTCTTCAATTTCTTTCTTTATAGGGTTCCAGTGGCACGACATCATACATCCTTTATGTAGATCCCGGTCCCGAAAATGGAACCATTTGTTGGCTTAGTGGGGCCTGACCCAGGTTTAGAGGTGATGGAGCCAAGCAAATCCCGGTACTACTGGCCCTTTCGGAAATAGTCCGTAGAGCGCGGATTGAGGTCTCACTCGAAGTAGTATGGGAGGGTACTAGAACTAGGTTTCTGCACCCTTGGGATGTTTGATGGGCTTCTGGAGGTCAAGGGTCTGACCTGTCACTATGCGCACTCGTGATCCCTTTGCAACTTGCAATGCGGCTTCCACGCAGCCCTACTCGGGGCGCGACCTATATAATACCCATGATCCTTGCTAATTAACCGATTTCTTAACTTGCGTGCATAAGATTTATGGTTATTACATCATATATATCAATTATATCAGTGCGCACAATACATAACCAAATAAAAACATAAAGAAGATAATGCACAACAAATACACAGGAATAGAAATCAAATTCTCCTTTATTAATCTTCGATCTTGCTTACAAACCTGACACTACCCTGCGCACTTAGCTGTAGGGGTCCGTGCACTCAGCTGCAGACTCTACTAGGCCTCTACGCACTCAGTTGTAGAGCCTCTTCCTACTACTACAACCCAAGACACTTAGAACTCTACTCTAAGCTCCAATCATTCCTTCGCTATTCATCTATTCATCTTTTATTAACTTACTTTACAGCTTAGAGCCTCGCTCTATTTATACAATCCCATGGTCCGCCGACCATGGGTAGGCTGACTTTACACTATTTTACAATACAATGTTTAGGGCGGACAACCCTATGACTCAACTATACACTTTGCACTCTATGCCCACAATTCACAGAGTTTTACAACATCTTTGACCAAAACTTGGGCTTTGAGCCCCAAAAACTGATGTGGGGGGATTCCATGCCCAACAGAGCCCTAGGAATATGTTGATCTATGCGAAGATAGATCTACGGTGTTGGAAGACATCACACTAGTCTCTAGATGCAGAAACTTGGTTCTTGCATCCCCCATACTACTTTAGGTGAGACTACAACCTCTGCTATGTTGGTTGTTTCTGAAAGGGCTAGTAGTGTAGGGTTTTGTTAGTTGGTGCAACTAACTCTAAACCTAGGTCAGGACCCCCTAAGCCAAAAAATGGTTCCATTTCTGGGACTGGGACCTGCTTAAAGAGACGTGTGATGTCACATCATTGGAATCCAACTAGGAAAGAAATTGAAAAGTGGTTGGATCGAAAGATTCACGAGTTCACAGCACAAGAGAACAAGAATCCGCACCTGTCGAAGGAGAATTGTTTGAATAAATATCTTTACAAATATCTTCTTCTGCACATTCCCCATTGAACTATATGAGTGGTTAGCCAAATTGACAGACAATCAAGGAAGGTGGAAGCTTGAGAGTGCCATAGTGTAGACTCCAGAATTAGTGCGATGACTAGAAGCTTCTGACAACAAGATCACGTGGGCTATCAATCATTAGCTCGATCAAATTCTTGGAGGATTTGTTACAGAATTTGCAATTGATACCTCAGTCAGCTATAGCGAAGATTTTTCAAAGGACCGCAACGTAAGTATTTAAGATTATTGAATACTTGGATTAAAATGCTATTATGTGAAAAATTGGTGATGCCATTACCTTGATGTTCGTAGCTACACGGAGTGGAATATTCTTTAGAAATCACGAAGGATCAAGACCAGAGTATAGTCCATTGATTGGACCTCCTTCAAGTGACGATGAAGGGGTGGGGCATACTACACTATGAGGCAATGTTCAACTAATCACTTAGGGGATTCCTAGAAAAAATCATCATTCCAGTCCACCTCCACCTCCACCTACACCACATAGACCTTCGCCCACACCTCCACCTCCACCACCACCATTCAACATGGTGAACGCAATGAAGATGCCGATATTCAAGGGCATAGGAAGTGAAGATCCAGAGTAGTTATGGTTTTTTGTGAACACTGTATGGATAGTGAAATAGATCATCGATGATAATATAAAGAAGGCACAGTTGGTTACTGCTTTGTAGGATCGTGCACTCACCTGGTACATTAAGTATTGCATTAATAATCCTCTTGCAACACTAACGGAGACCAAGACGACTTTAAACAAAGAATTTAGTAAGTGTAAGTCTAACTCACAGTCAATGATTGAATTCAAAGAGATCATGATGAAGGTGGAAGAGACACCTTGGGACTTTGATCAGAGGTTGAAGTGCCAGATCAGACAGGATAACATGTAGATCTCGGATAGCCAACATCACAACTAGTTTATTGTGTCGCTTCTACCCCATTTGAGAATCGCTCTATCACAGAAGAAGATAGATACACATGTAGAATCCTTGGAGATCACAATGAGGCTGCATGCATCACCTATTTAGGATACAAACCTAGGAGTACAACAGATCCACTCACAATTAGCAAGCTTACACCTAGAATTACGGAGTTTGAAGAAAGGCAAGGAGACTAAACCAAAATGCACAAAGACGTCTGGTGTTTGAAGTGAAAGGGTCATGGGCATGATAAGGATCATTGTCCCATGTACATGAATTATATTACAGGAGGGGGGCCAATTCCTTTGAAACCAAAAGCCCCAATAGGTCCGAGCATGGGGGTTTCACTGTGGTGTTCCATTTGTCAAGTTACTGGGAAACATGTGACGAATAATTGCTATTTACTTCAGAAGTTTGTTCAAACACCTCAGAAATTGTTCAGTAACTTCTGTAAATATGTGGGCCACGATGAGCACCACTGTCGAAGCTATGAACTGATGATGGAAAGAACTGCTACGTACCATATGCAAGCAGAAACGTGGCCTCTAGATCAAGGTGTCAGAGGAGCATTTGGAGGATATAAGGGTTGAGGATGGGGTTGAGGAGGAGGTGGACCTGGTAGAGGTCGTGGTCAAATTATCTGCTACAACTGGGGCAGTATGTGTGAGAATGCCAAAATACTACACGCCCATCATGTCAATACTGCAGATAGTTTGAACATACTATCAAAAAATTCCCAATGCTAATAGCCAAAATGCAAGAGAAGAAAATGTAGCCTCAACAACCAACAAAGAATTTACAAATGATGAGGACTGAGCCCTGTGAAGAAGATCAAAACATTAATATTGTGCTGAGAAGTGGAATGACAACTGACACTGATAAAAGTAAACAGTCTGAAGAAGAGGGATATGTCTGCAAAGCGCTAGAGAAAGAAGTCTTCTTTGATTTGGATTGCGCTAAGGAAACATTTATGGAAGCCAAGAATAGCTTTGCATAGGCCTCCACCTCAGAAAGCTAGGACAAGATGCAAGAAATCAATGCTCCTGTAGAGGTTGAACCTTCTGTACTCACTACATTCTTGGAAACTTGCATGAAGTTGTTGTGCAATAGCAAGGCTGTGGAAGGCCTGTAGGAATTAATAAATAAATGCACCAAGAAAGAGAAAGCCCCTGATGGAGAACTATGTGGTCAAAAATATTGGCAAGCATAAGGCATGAACAAGGCAAGAGATGAGGCTCACAACGCAGATAGGTGATTATGAAATGGACTAGGTCATCTTGGATTTGGGGTTTGATGCGAATGTTTTACCAAAATAGACATTGGAAAGGATGGGGAGACCTATGTTGTAGTGGTCTCAGATTCAATACAGAATGGAAAACCAACAGAAAATCATCCCCATGGGACGATTATATGGAGTAACAGTTGACATTGAAGGTGCGAGTGCAATGACAGACTTTGGAGTTATATAAATTGTTGATGATAGTAATCCCTACCCCGCGCTCTTAGGAATTGACTGGGCTATTGATATCAATGGGGTCATTAATTTGAAGAACAGGACAATGTCATTTGAGAGAAAGTCACTTCAAGTTATAGTGCCATTGGATCTGACAGAAGGGGTGTGTTATACTGAACCAGTCCACGATTATGAAGAAAGTGATGATGAACTAGATCAAATTTACAAGATAACAACATGTGATCAGGACTGGATAAATCTAGCAACAGATGGGAGGATTGCATGGGATCAGGAGAGTTCTTGCACCTACGATTCAGACGAGGAGTTAGAGCATTGGTAGAATCACTTACATGAAGTTTCTACATTATGATGCAATATGATGAAGAATGTGTTGCGCTATGTTTCTTCAGAGGTAATAAAATTACCTTATTATGATGGTTTAACTGACGTAGTTCTATTTTTGGAGGAATTTGAGCGTGAGGTTCTTGAGGACCACCGCTTCCAAGATTTACAGTTAGCACTGCGTACTACACTTGCATGATGGTGGGGTATACATAAGGATAGTTTTGTTGGATGGCTAGATTACAAAAGAATGATGAAGCTACGGTTTGGGCATGCTAACACCAGAATAATTGAGAAGTATAATGGAAAGGATGATCCACGTGATCACCTCGAAAAATGGACTAAGGCATGGGGCACAAAACCACAGCCAGAGTGGGTACACATATTTTGTGATACCTTGGATACAATCCCCATGAATTGGTATCTTGAAATGGAGTTCTTCCATGGCACCATGGAATGGGATGTATTGAAGGAAGGGTTCTTCTTAACTTTCAGTTTTGAGGATGGGTTTGCAAGGATCAATGAAGCACTACAAGAAATCAAAGCAGTTATCTTTAGAACACCAAAGGAACCTATGGAATGGACCCAACCAGACTAGAGCACATAGCTGTGCCACACATTGGAATGCTATAATGTGACCACTGAAGAGGAAGTAGAAGATGCAAGGAACATAAATATTCTAGAGACAGAAGGACATCGCGAGGTCGAAGGCCCATAAATAGAAAACCTGGACATCTCCACCCCTTTGAAGACAAAGCAAGTAAACATTGGCAGTAAATAAGAACCGAAGTTCGCAAAAAATGGAGATTATTGGGACAACGCTATAGTCGATAAATTTGTTGAATTAGTTCATGAATACCAGGATCTCTTTCCTACTAAGTTTTTCGATTTAAAGTGTATCATCGGTGATTTGGACGTCATGAAGATCACATTGAAACCAGACGTGAAGCCTATTAAATAGAGGCCTTATTGCCTTAATCCTAAGTATAAGGAAAATGTTTGCCAAGAGCTAGATAAGATGCAAGAGGCAAGCATCATAGAACTTGTTGAAGAATTCAATTGGGTGAATCTGATGGTTGTCCAAGAGAAGAAAAAAAAGGCAAAATAAGGATTTTCATAGATCTGTGGAAGCTTAATGATGCTTGTGTTCATGATCCATTCCCAACGGTATTTACAGATGAAGTGTTAGACAATGTTGGAGGGAAGGAGGCTTATTCCTTTACTGATGTGTTCTCAGGATATCATGAAATCAAGAACGCGATAGGGGATATAAGCAAGAGAACCTTCGAGATGGAGTGGGGTTGTTTTTAGTACACTATGATGCCATTTGGACTAAAGAGTGCATCTGCAATATTTTCCCGCGTAGTCATAGCAACGTTCAAGGATTTCATTCACAAGTTTATGGAAGTATAATTTGATGACTGGATGGTGTTTGGATTAGTGAAGTGCCATGTAGCAAGTCTATGCCTCATGCTGGATACATTTCATAGATACCAAATAGTGCTGAATTTAAAAAATGCATATTTTGTGTACCTTTCAGGATCTTGCTGGGTCATGTTGTGTGCAAGCAAGGGTTGATGGTGGACCATGCAAAGATTGTGGTAATTGTAAACTTGGAGGCCCTTAAGAATGTCAAACAGCTGCACATAATGTTGGGACATACGGGATACTATAGAAAATTTATCAAAGCTTATGCTCAAATTACTGCGCCCATGGAGAAAATGCTAAAGAAGGACACGACATTCTTTTGGGACGAAGAATGTCAGTGCAACTTAAATGTGTTGAAAGAAAATATGGTCACTTCATTGATCTTAATATTCTTCGATTGGAGAAATGACTTTCATGTACATATGGATGCTTCTTGCATTGCGTTGGGTGCAGTATTAACATAGGCTGGTGAAGGAGAACTAGACCATCCTATTGCCTTTGCGAGTAGGAAGTTATCAAAGGCCAAGAGAAACTATTCAACAAATGAATGTGAAGGGCTAGCCATGGTCTATGCACTACAGAAATTTAGGCACTATCTATTAGGAGGGAATTTCAAGATGTACGCAGATCACTTTGCCTTAAAATACCTGGTCAACAAGACTGTGTTGGGGGGGAAGATCTACATATGGTTGCTATTATTTCAGGAGTATTAATTTGAAGTCATTTTGAAGCCAGGAAGGTTAAATGTGGGACCTGATCATTTATCATGGTTCGAAATAGGAGAGGAACCTAGTAATCTGGAGGAAGTGTTGCTAGATGAACATATCTTTGCAGTGTGCATAGTGGATGACCATTTTGTAGACATTATTCACTTCTTGACTATGGGGATGGCACTAGAAGGATATACAAGTCAACAGAAGAAGGAATTACTAGTGCATGTGACCGATTTTTTAGTTATTGCGGGACATTTGTATAAAATGGGTGTAAATGAAATATTGTGAAGATATGTGCTAGACTTTGAGCATGATAGCATTCTCACCAAAGCTCATGGGGGAGCTGTGGGATGCCATTATGGAGGTAAAGCAACTGTGCAAAATATTTTGCGCGCAGGACTATTGTGGCCAAATTTGCACAAGGATTCCAAGGTCTATCGTAAGGCATGCGATGCATGTCAATGAATTGGTAGACCATCGTGAAGGGACATGTTACCCCTACATCCTCAAGTGTCTTTGTAGGCATTTGAGAAGTGGGCGATTGATTTTATTGGGCCAATTCAGTGCCCTAGAAAGAAAATGGGAACACACTACATTGTCACTGTGACGGAATATCTAACCAAATGGGTGGAGGCACAGTGTGTAAAGGATTTTATAGGGGATACGATGGAAAAATTCTTGTTTGAATATGTCCTAACAAGATTTGGATCACTGAAAGTGTTGATGAGTGACATGGGTACGCATTTTCTAAACGAAATGATTAGCACATTGACTGAGGAATTCCAGGTCTACCATCAGAAGAGTACATCATATGACCTGCAGGCAAACATAACTATTGAAGCCTTTAACAAGATTTTGGAGAACCCATTGACAAAGATCTGCAACGCGCAGTGGAATGACTGGGATGTACGTGTACCTATAGTACTATGGGATTATAGGACTACTTGTAAGAAGCTGACAAGACAAATGTCGTTCAGATTGGTCTATGGGGTCGAAGTTGTAATTCCAATGGAATACATTGTGCCTAGTATGTGCATAGCAGCTTTGACGGACATGGCAGATCACGAGGCCTTGGAGTAATGACTCGCATAACTGATGGAGCTCGAAGACGATCAATTTTTGGCAAGATTCCATCAACAAGTACAGAAGGAATGTGAAAAAGAATGGCTTGATTGCCATATCAAGATTCGCACATTCAAGGTAAATGATCTTGTCCTGTTATATGATAGTAAATTCACTAAATTTCTGGATAAATTCTAGATGCATTTTTTAGGGACATATACTATCAAAGAAATTATAGATGGTGGTGTATTTCAGCTTGCTTAGTTGAATAGGGAACCCTTCCCGAGAAAAGTGAATGGGAGTAGGTTGATATTGTATACAAGGGATCCTTTGCAATGACTATATGGCAATAGGATAGTGTTACTACTCTAGGCAGTTGCAAGGGAGTGCAGGACTATAAACTACACTACCCATGTTGGAGGATAAGGCAATGACCAGGCTACATGGAGAGAGATGAAGATGCAACAAATAAAGTTTTGCTTAGGAAGCTATGCCATGGGTGTTATGAGGAATTTGGTATCTATGGATAAACACTAATTCCCTAGGTAGGTAGCTATACCTAGAACAACAGATTTAAAGTGCTTATCCTTTTTCTATAAATTAGAAATAATACAAAGGGAATCAAATGACCTACTTTTTCTTTAGCTTTCCTTTAGTCTCCTTTGTTTGACTCTCTTTGCTCCTTCTCAAACTTAACTTGCTCAAAAAGTACTTGCAAGCATAAACAGAAGACAGAGAACCAATCAAAGCAAAAGATCTATCGAATACAAGTAAATGGAATTAGATACATTCACACATATAAACATCATATATCAAGATAAGCATATGGAAAAAGGTGTAAACATCTTTATTAAGTAAAAGGAGGAATTACAACCATGAAGTCCGATCCCTTGTCACTCTTCCAGATTGGGTTCCAACCAACATCACATCAATAGCACAACACTCTGACAGCATAAAACTACTCACTTACAATCTCAATTCTCACTTCGACAGTATCTCCTTACAAATTCTCAAAGTCTAGCCCCTGATCACTTAGATGAGTGCTCAATTTATAGGCAAATGGAGGAGTTTTTGTCATAAAGGAGGATATTGAATGGCCTTCCAAACTTAGAGTTAGTTTCCATGGAGGAAGGCATGAGAGGATAGGAGGTTACTTAACTCATTCCCTATACAATTTCGAGCTCGGAGATGATAAGTGTGGGAAACTTCTAGATGACTCCAGATGATAAGAATATTCCCAAAACCCTATGTGAATTTTGCTCAATCTCGCCCAGCACTGGTCAAAGTGGGCCTAGGTTCTCTGCAGAGGACCCTAACATTGGCGTACCTGCACTGAAGCGCACTTACCCATGTGCAAGGTTTCACTAGTCCCTCAAGGAGGCAATTTTGGAGGGTTTTAGGCCAAAAAACTCTCAGGGAAGGAGGCATTCAAAATGGTGACTTATCTATGGGATGTAGCAACTAAATTATGGTTTGATGAGCCCTAATGGTACTGATCTGAATGATGGGAGTGATGTGCCCAAATGGATCTATAACTACTGCCCCCTAAAGCATGAAGTCAAAAATAATGATGTCGAGTGATATGCTTTACGATGTGATGAGAAGGTTTCGAAGTGGTTGGTGACCTACATCAATTACAATACATAATATCATGATATTTTGATTTTTTTCTCATGAATCACCGAGGGAAGGCATTCCCATGCTCAACATATAAACTTTCATTACAAGTACATAGACAATCGTCTACATATATAGACCCATGATAGGATTACCATCAATGTAAAGCCATTGTAAGAATGATTTGGTACATTTCTTGAAATCGCAGCCCGGATGGATGAAACTAGATATGGGGTCTTCTATCTCATTCAATCGTTTGCTCAAGTATGAGTCTAACCATGTGAATATGTGATCTGAAGTCAAGCATGGGAAGACACTGTCTGATTACCAGCCAATGATGTAAGTTGTTAACAGATGCGAGAGAAATCACTGATAATGATAATGATCCTCAAGGTACTATGATACATCTTGCATGGTGTGAATGGATGTTTTGATGTCGAACACCATACAAAGTCTTTCAGTCGAAGGCCAGTGATGTCAACCTATCACCGGAAGCGAGAAACCTACCATTGATGTATGCAAGCCTCAAGGTATTGGAAGGGTGTTTCTAAGTCAAATTCTTGGATAATGTGCTGATGTCGACAATAAGCGACTCATCGCAGGAGGGCCTTAATGTATCCCACATCAATGACATGAAATGAGTGTAATGATTTTGAAGATGAAATTTGACTGATGACACAAGGTTCAAGAATGGCGGTCATGAAAATGAAGGTTAATGAGTATTGCAAAGGATGAATTTTAAAATGAGTGACTTCTCTTGAACATGTTGGCAACACTGAATCGATTGGCAGCATTGACCTAAAAAAAGTAATGGATGGCATGATAGACCAATGTATGATGACCATCAAGTAGATAACCCAACCCAAATAGTCACAATGATGAAGTGAAAGTGTCATGTTTAAGAGCGACCTACTGCCATAAAGTGGTTTACCCCTTTTCCCATTTTACTCAGTCATTGCTAACTAGTACCTCTTTATTTTTATCAAGATTGAGGAGGATAACATATGCTTGTTTTATAATTCCACCCTTCAGGTGAATCCATCGCTATCTGATGTTTTAACGAGTCTAGAGAAGGTGAAACTCGGTCTTGTCATGATGGAATAGTTTGTCGCTATTTGATGTTTTAATGACTCTAACGATAATGGTAACTCAGTCCTTTTCATGTTTAGAGAGTTTGAAAAGGGACAAAAAGAAAACTCCATAAGTTCTTTTTCATAGATTTGTCTCTCAAGTCAGAAAAAGCATAAAGAAATACAAGAGAGAACCTATTGACCATGTTCAGTCAACGTATTCCTTTTTCTTAAGTAATCTATCTCAATCTGGAAAAGGGTTAAACTTATACTGAGCAGATGTCATTTCCAATCCGTTAACGAGCTGAAAAGGACAAGCGCTCGAAAATATTTTCATATTTCGAGAGTTTGAAAAGAGCTTGAAGAGGACTCCAATTAGAGGAACAAGTGGTGTCTAGGATAGAAACTCGTTCTGGTGATGTGGGAACTTCTTAAAACATGTTGATTTATGTGAAGAGGTTGGCTAATAAGACCACTCATTGCAAATATTTCTCAAAAAGGGTAAAACAACCAAGTGAAAGCATATGATTGGCCAAGCAGATAGATGAAAGGAGAACAACCAAGGCTATCTGACAAAAGAGGATGATAGAATGGCAATCATGAGGGTTAAAATGGAGATGGGTTCATTTTTACACAAGATTTAACCATAGGGAACTATGCTTTGATTCAGTTTCATGTTTACACAAGCTTGAAATGAAAAACTATGCTTGGATTCAGTTTCATGTTTACACAAGCTTGAAATGAAAATCTATGCTTGGATTTAGTTTCATTTTTACACAAGCTTGAAGAGAAAAACTATGCTTGAGATTGTTTTACATGCTCCTAGCATGATGACTCGATTCTAGGTGCATGCCCCCAAGCTTCATTGCATTCACCTAAGTAGACTACTCGCGCTATCAGGTGGATGGAATAAAGGTTCATTTACGAGATCAAGTGAAAGACTTGACTGGGATTTTACGAGATCTAATCAAAGACTCAAATTGGAACTTTTCTCTAGGGGACCTTGTTTCATTTTTTTTTTTTAATGAGCTTGACATAAGAAAAGGAATTCTACTCAGATTCCTTGTTTTAATTTTTAACGTGCTTGACACAAGACAAGGAACTATGCTCAGATTCCTTGTTTCAACTTTTAGCGAGCTTGACACAAGACAAGGAACTCTGCTTAGATTCCTTGTTTCATTTTTTAACAAGCTTGACACAAGACAAGGAACTATCCTTAGATTCCTTCTTTCATTTTTTAATGAGGTTGACACAAGAACAGGAACTATCCTCGTACCCTTTATTTCATTTTTTAACGAGGTTGACATAAGACAAGGAACTGTCCTCATACCCTTTGTTTCATTTTTTAACGAGGTTGACACAAGACAAGAAAATGACCTCATATTACTTGGCGATCACGAGCCATAAGAGGTCATGACTTCTAAGAGGTTCTCATTTGATGGGAGAACAAAGAGATCTGGTTCCAATGACCCCAGTACATAATGTAAAACATCATGAAATTTCTTATCAGAGTATGTAGGCATGGAACATGTTGCCACATAATTGACCCATGGCGGGGAAGATACCATTGGGACAAAAGGACCATTTAGGGAAGATGGTTAACTAGAAGGCATATTTGGACTGACAAATGAAAGCTAGTCAATGGCGACAATTCTGCCTTCATGCGGGAACACATCACTCGAAAGAGTGTTGAAACAATAGCTCCCATGTCATTAACATAGTGGCACCCAAGAAGTAAATTGAAATCTAAAGGGCCTGGGACTACCATCACATTGATATAAACAAATTTTCCTCCAAAATTAATAGGAAATTGAGGAAGGATCCCTAATGGTTGACTAGTTCCTTTGTTAAAATCCAACAAATTTTAGGTAATAGGCACAAGTGGCGGTGAACTGAGCGCTTGCCAAGCAGTGGAGGAAAGGATACTCAGAGATGCACCTTCATCTATAATAGTGTTAGGTACAATCATATTACAAACCTATACTATGATCTAGAAATGCACATAAGAAGGAAGACGACATCTGGTTAGTCGATTCCAATCGAAGGAAGTGACCAAACTACTTAGAGGGGTTACGGTATAAACTGGTGAATTAACCCCTTGAGTTACAAGAGCGGGAGGATTTTCCTCCTGCCTTGATGGAACAAGAGGATTGCCCCCAAGCTCATTGGAATCTAAAGAAATGAAAAGAACCTGAGTGGTATCATATTCACTCTCTTCGGGAAAGTTATGATTAACTGAAGGTGAAATTGGGTCAACTGTTTCCTTGACTTGTAATTGTTCAGGTATAGACTCCTGGGTTTCACATTCAAAGAGAGTGGGTTTGATCGACGGTTGATTTGGGTTAGTCACTTTATCAACTAGTGAAGTATTAAGGGATAGTCTGCTGTAAACATATGGAAATCTCTGCGGTGAAGTAGGACGGTTATCCAACACTTTTTTGGCTTCATCTAGATAGGGACAAAGGTGAATGGGGTGATTCCCTTCACATAACCTATAGGGAAACTTAACTTTACCATTTTTTCCATGAACTTTACTACCACTAGTTGATGGTGTGTCACCAGCATGATCTCTAGAAGTTGATGAAACAGGATGATGTGAATGAGAAGACCATTCTTCTAAGATCCGAGGAATATTAGGATAATTTCGAAGAAGATGGTCTCCTGTTTCTCCTCAAGAAGTTGCATTAAAAGCAATGGTCGCTTGGTTGCCCCCCTACTGAATTTTCTTTTTTCTTCTTCTTCTTCTTCTTCTTCTTTCTTCTTATTCTTAGCCACCTGGTTACGATTACCAATACTTTCACTAGGTGAAGAGGAAGAAGGGGAGGAAGAAACAACTGAGGAAGAAGGCAAAGGGTCAACTTTAGGATCAATTGAAGGTTGATTTTTTCCAGTTGGAGGAGTACTCTATTGCCGAGAAATCAAGACATTTTGAACCAAGGAGGTTGAAAACAACCATACTAGCAAGCCAATGGTAAGTCCTGGAAGGGACAATGTAGCCATATAAGGAGCACTAATATTTCCGAAAGGAGGAAAAGGACTAGGATTCCCATCGAAAGGAATTCCTTGATCGGTGGACTCCAGATTTGTCACCATATGTTTCAACCTAAGATCAACTAAGGAATGAACGTGGAGGATGTTTTCCACACTCAATTAAATTTAATTTAATCAAAATAACATAAAAAAAGAAAATAGGGATGATCTATGAAAAAGGATTACCGAGCAACTGTGAACTGCATAATACCTCCCACCGAACTGAGAAGTACGGGCAGGAAATCTCCTCGAATGTTGTGTTCGGTGTATCATAATGTATGTTATCACCCAGATTTTCCTTGAAGTTGTTGGGATGAGGAAAGGGGTTCGAGGTAACCACAAACCAACTTTTAGGTACAGAATCTAGCCAATCTGTACCCAGAGAGGGCTCTCTCTTTATGACTTAGCATGGTTTTGAAAGATATTAGGCTAGTTGTGAAGTTCAAGAGTTTTGTTTGAGTTTGGGTGGTGAGATTCAATAGAAAAGGGGTAAAAATGAGTAGCTTAGTCCATTGGGCTAATGGAGTCAAAGAAGATGGCTTAACTGGACTTGGTTTCTTAACAAAAGATGGTTTCACAGGGCAAGATGGTCAAACAGGGAACAAATGGCAACTTGAGATAAATGGAATGGGTTTAAATGGGTGAAGGGCAGTTAAGAATCCTTCAACACATTTACAGAGGGAACTTGAATGATTATTATTAAAAAGCAGTTAAGAATTCTTTATAAATAATCAAAATGAAAGAACTAGAAAACAGGAGCAATCGAGATTTCATTGTTTATACTAATTCAGAAGAAAACATGGAGAATAATAACGATTGAAAACAGAGTGCAATCAAGCATATTCTGAATATTTTTTTTTCGTTTATCATTCAGATGTGAAACATAGATGATATAATAAACAAGGAAAACTTAAAAAAAAAAAAAACAGAAAGTATAGAGGACTTATTGATCCGGTGTTTGTTTCAAGAAATCTGTGAAAAGTCCTTTGCTTCAATTCTTTATCCAGCAAGCCATACAAAATTTGGTCCAATCAGCACTTTATTCCAAAATAGTCAATGTTACAGCAATGTTTACGAATCCACCCTCAATACTCCATTTGAGGGGGTATTTATACAAAAAATATCTCATAACAGAGAGATATATTCTAGGGTGACTACGAGTAGGTTACAAGAAAATAGAGACAACTAGTCTCGAAGATAGGAGAAAGGAAAACTAATGTTGTGTTGTTCCTTTTCTTGTTGAGTGTGTTGGAGGCAAGCCCTATGATTTGGTTTGCTGCTGTCTTCTTTAGTAACTATGTGCTGGCTGCCCTGTTTTGACTGATACTCTTTACCTTTTCTGATACACTTCGACCTATTTGACCCTTGTTCATCTTTGTTCACATTTATTCATTTTACCATAGTAAATAGCTCAGAATTTACATTTTACCAGAGATAAATTTACAAAATTTCCAACATATCTTCCCACCATTTTTGCTCTGGCAATTTGTGTTTCTGAAGTTTCCTCAGAGTTTCATCCATCTCTGTATATCTGAAAAAGTTAGGTTGGATTGGGAACAAGTGCTTTATCTCATGCTCAACATAGAATAAGTTCTCTAAGCTATCATAGAGAACTCGGCCTGTGGGGAGTGCTTTTATTCCTGATGCACTTGTTGATGAACTAGCTTGACTGCCAGCATACTTATTCAATTTGCTTATGTAATCTACATGCTTCATTAATCTATCATTAATCATTAAAGGACTTGGTAGCCCTTTATTCTGCAAAATAGTGAACTTGTCCATAAAAGAATTAATTTCCACCTGCATATCTTGACATCTTCTCTCCAAATTCTGCATCAAAGTTTTCTTGGTTAGCACCCTTTTGATTTCCAAAATAGTGTCTGTCCTATCTGCAATGCCAAGTTGCTCCAGTTGTTCCTTAGTTATGTTATTCAAAAGATGTATGAGCCGGTTGGCTTGATCAGGCATTTGTCCTAACAGAGCTTTTGTCTTTTGAATTTCTCCCTGTGATGCTTTAACTAGATCAATCTGTTCATAGATTACTTGGATGGATGGCCAAACATCATTTATGGACTGTGTGATGTTGGCCCAAAGAATGTTCTTGATCTCTACAAGAGGCTTGTCAAAAGTGAGATCTTTTTCTAATGTTTTCACTTTATTTTCTAATGCTTTGATCTCCCTTGTTTTTTCCACAACATTTATTTTGGAGACATCATAATTTCTTTCTACCTTAGCCAATTTCTCTTTTACCCGTTTTAATTCTGAAACTTGTAATCTCATTTCTTCCATTGCCTTTATCAATTCTTCAGTGCTCAAATTAGCACTGCTACCTTGTCCTGTTCCTGCTGTTGTTGTACCTGTGACCACCTCTGTTGTGGCTGCTGGGATGTTTGGAGCTAATGTTGTTCCAAGTGTAGAAGGGACTACTGTTGAGACTATGGGGATCACATCAGGAGGCTGAGAGGTCGACTCTCCCTGCTTGTCCTTCAGTGCTTTTTCTAGTGCCTGCTCTGTGTCATTCAATCTTTCATTGAGTTTCAAGAGGAGATCCATCATCTCTTCTTCAGATTTCTGTTGTATAACCTCAGCAGTCTGTGGATGCCTTGAAGGAGGCAGCTTTAGCTGTTTCCTCAAGGCAGCAATGTCTTCTTCTTTCTTCTTGATTAGAGGTTTTACACCTTTTACATCTTTGGGATCATGTCCCAATCCAATGATGGTTTCTTCTAATGATTTTATTATGTTATCCTTAGCCAAGGAGGAGGCTTTTTCTAAGTTCAGCTGGGTAGTTGTATTATCCAAAGAATTTTGTAGCCTGTGAGCCATCAATGCTTTACTGGTTAAGGTAGAATAGACCATTTCTCCAGTTTGCTTGTGAAGTTCAATCTGATCCAAATGATTAATATCCTTAGCCAAGACTTCCAGATTTGTTCTGATATAATTTGATGATGTTTGAGGTTGTTGAACCTTTGGCTTGAAGTAGCTCATTATCATCTTGCCCTCTTGAATGTCATAGGCTGACATCAATCTCTGCTGGTTTGTGGGGGCCATTCTCAAATACTGATTGTAAATTTGAAGTCTTACTGGATCATTTTTTGCTTTTATTTCTGTGAATGTCTTCTTGATATCCAAGGCCTCTTTACTTTGTGGCCTAGTGGATGACACTTCTGCACTGTGTTGTCTTTCTAGCTGCTGCCTCTGTGAGCTAGTGGATGTTCCTCCCAATGGGGAGGTTTGCTGGCTAACTATCCTTTCAACTCCTTGACTGTCTATAGTTTCTTCAATAATTTCCTCTTCTGAAAGAGGATTCAGTCTTTGCCTCTTTGTCCCAAATTGTCCTGTAGGTCCACTGATGGGGGTAGTGGTTTCCCTGTCCCTCTTTTTATTTCTTTCCTCATTTAGAGGAGTTTGTAAAATTGGACTTTCTGCTACTTTAGTTTGAGCTGGAGGAGTTGTCACTCGACTCTGTTCTTTGGAAATTCCCAGCTGATCTGTAGGTTGTTCTGTGGTCATTACTTCCTTTCCTTTGGATGTTCTTATGGCTGGTATGTTGACTTCCTGTGGAGGCTGTTGAGAAGTTCCAGCAGTGGATGTACTAATTGTTGATTTTTGAGACAACCTGAATGGTACCTGCCCAAAAGAATCCAATTCAAGGGTTTTCCTAAGATCTCTCATAGCATTTTCCATATTGACTTGCTCACTATCATGCTCTACTAGGGTACCTTCCCTCCAGTCATCCATATTTGCATATTTTTCAATTTCTAGAATTCTATGATGAATATAAGGGGACAACCTGTTCTTCGTTCTCCTATCACATATAAAACTGTTGGGATCATATGGTTTCCATTCAAAACTCTTTTGTAACTTAAGTTGTTCTTCTAGAATTTTTTCTGCTTCTTTCCATGCTTCCCTAGTGTTGCAGACAAAAGGGCCTAGTTGGTTCTTTATTCTAAGTTGAGCTTTTTTCTTGACATTAAAAAAATGGATTAGGTCAGCATTTATCATTTGTCTGAAATATTCCAATGTAAAGAGTCTCATTGGAACATATTTTGGCAGCTTAAATGGGCAGAGTTCACATCCATAGATTCTGATTTCTGTGTGATTCTTATATAGGTACCAGTCACCTATCCTGTACTGCTTAGAGAAGTGGAGGATTTTCTTCATGTCACCATTATCTTGGGAGGGGAAACTCCTGTTAACAGAGTGGTTGCTGGATGTACAAATAGGTTAATGAACTCATTATAAGTGTAAGAGGTCTCAAGGGATCTATGGAAAATGGGGCTCCAAAGAATGACAGACCTTGGATTGCCTCTACTATCAAGTTTCTTGACAGGGAAAGGGAAGCTATCTGACTGTTAATACAACAGAGGATGGTATATGAAAGTAGTGTATTTGAAGACTCCTTCATTGTCCAGTCTTATGAGTTGGTCATGATTTTTGTTGGCAATATAAGAAGCATAATCATATTTAACAGCATGGGGCTGTCTAGGAGTAAAAATAGACAATAATACCAAGGTTATTTCATCAACATACTCTCCAGAGTTGAACCCCATTATTGATGCTATCATATCAATAATGACCTTTCCTGTATCTGTAAAGAGAACCTATAGATAAGGAGGTGGGCCTTTAGGCTGATATTAAGGGTCCATGAACATTTGACAGATGCGAGTAAGTTCAGTTTGAGACAATTGGGGAACTTTTTCAAGTAGGTATCCCATAGAGAGAGGAGTAAGAGCATGACTGGAATGGAATTGCAGCATTTGATTGATGGATTGAGCAGTTATGGAAAAAATGACTTCTTGGCTTGGGGACAGGACTGCTCTTTGAGTAGGGTCATAATTAGCACAGCAATGATGAATGATATCTAGGAAAACATGATTTGCAGGGAGGAAGTACACGGGAAGATTGGATTCCCACATTCCTAAAATGTCAGAGCCATTAAGATAGCTGTCCCTGGCTTGGCAAAAGATCTTAGGGTGGTTTTCATTACCTGTTAAGTCTTTTATCTGAAAATCTTTATCGGCCAAGGGCAAATAATCCAAATCTTTGTGAGGAGCATTCATGGGTGCTACATTCAGGGCTATAGGGTTTTCCATATTTGGTTCTTGTGGATTCAAAATGGAATTTGGGATTTCTGTTGGAAAATAGACCAAACAGCAGGTTTGGGGACTTTAATAACAACACAGACTATTCTTCTACTTGAATTTGGCCCTCTCTGGTAGATTTTTCAATAGAAAACCGAAATTACAGGGTTGTAGGGTAAACTGGATAGATACATGTGTTTAGGAGGTAAATTGTACACTGGCAGGTTGGATGACAGGATGCAGAGCGCGTCACTGGAAATTTTCTGGTCAGGTTGCAGCTTGGAAATTGGAACAATTGACTCAGACATTCTTTTGCATGGGAGCATAGGTTGCAGCATATTACAGTGGAAATGACACTTTGTTTGTTTATTTAACAAAACTGAGGTTGGCGGGTCTTTTTTGGTTTTATCGGGCGTATGACATAAGCAGGATGTGATGTTTTGTCACTTGCGGATGGTGGTAAGTGGTTTGTATCACACCGCTTTTGAGGCTGGGCAGTATTAGGCTGGGGGTGAGCGAGCATATGGATAGCGCGATGCGTGGCGGGAGTACGGGTGGAAAACCGCCTGGTGATCGCGAGTTAAAGCACGGTCACCAGGGGGGACACGATATCATCGTCAACGTTGGATGTAAAGGGGATTGATCAGACGATGGACAGGTGTGTGACATGGCGGAGCATTAATTGTAGCGGGCCCGACACAATAAACAATGTTTTAATCACATCGGGGGCAGTGTGATTGGTCGAGGGGTGGTTATTAATTAACCTAGAGGGTTAATTAATCCCATTGTCGTGTGGTGGGGAAGGTTCTTAATGAGTTTAGAATAAACCCACTAATCCCTTTTAAACAACGTTTATGGTTATATTTAATCGGGGTAGGAATATATAATAATTTGAGGATTTATATAGTTAAATAAGATGGAAGGGTAAATGTTTATTCGGGAGTTATATACTATTAGTTAAAGTTAATATGACAATGAAACAGAAAGCGCCAAGTTAAACATTTCATGTATATATTCTAACTTAGGCTAAAGTGAAAGGGGGTTTATGAAGTATTGTGCATTATTCCTAAGTAAAATAGGATTTTAATTAGGAAACTTTATGAAATGAAATGAACGGTTTATGAATGAGTCTAAGTAATTGGACTTTTAAATCATTGGGCCGAGGGTTCGGTCCCTCCAAATGTCAGAGAAATGCTCTGAGCCCCTTTGATTTTCAAAGACTTTAATACTTTAGAGGGAATTAGTGAAATCTTTAGGGAAAAATGTGATGGGAAGTTAATAATTTAACCTTGTTTTGCTTGTACTGCATCAAGTAAAATGTCTGCCTTGTACTTGTGATAAAAGAGGAAATTAACACATTTCAGAGACATTATTCATCACAAGTAATTCTGCAACACCATCTACCTACCCTACCTACTTTAACTTGGCATTTTTTCTTCTTTATTTGGGTGCACTTGGACTGGAAAACCCTTATCACACTTTTTCTTTTACATATGGAAGTCTATCTAAATCTAACCTTATTACATCCAAGGGCTCAGTTTAAACTGTTGAGCTCCTTTTATTTACTCTACCTATCTACTTATCTGCCAAGATTAAACAGTTTGGTCAAATTTTATTCTCTATCTCTATAGCATGAAATTGAAAAATGAATGAGCCAAGTTTAAACAATTTGACTCTTCATCAATTGTGGCATAAGATTCACAAGCTGCACATAATTGCTTATTACAAAAAATGAAATAGTAGTGGCATTTAGACTTGCACACTTTCCTGGTCTGTTTTTGTTTGGGGTTCATTTCTTCTCATTTTTTAGTATTTTATTATTTTTTACCCTTTGATTTTTCTTTTAGGGTATACCCTCTTTACATTTTTTAAATTTTTTGATTTTTTTGAAAAATATGGAAAACCTTTGCAACAAGAAAATGTATGAACATATTATAGAGCTCATCAAGTCAATCATGAAATATGACACCTATTGGTATAGGAGCATAACATTGGCTCCACATAGGGATGGCTTTTCCTAGTGGGAAGTCAAAAACATCAGGTCAGATGGCCTTCTGAATGATTTTGGCTGTGCTCTGAAATCTCCTTCTACTGGTTGCTTTATTGTATGTATTACAGTAATCCTCTTGAAGCTTAGGGCGTTCTCTCCGAGCTTCAACTCGAGCAAGTTATTATCCAATCCAAACTGTGGCATTACCAAGGATATAGTATTTACATGTTAACATCAGAATACATTAAAAAGTGGGATCATAGTAATGCTTCAGCATCCAACCATTAATTGGCCCTTCTTATGTTTCTATGTCATCCAAGTTTTTGAGATAGTGAGTGTTGTTCCCTTGTAAAGCATGGATAACAAAAGGTCCTTTCCATAGGAAGTCAAACTTACCATGTTTTCCCTTATCCTCTCTCCTGGAATCCCATCTTAAAACTTTGTCTCCAATGTAGAAATCTTCTGCCTTGGTTCTTTTATCAAATATTTTCTTAAATTTCTCTTGTACCACTTGGGATCTCTGATATACTTCCTCTCTGGTTTGTTGTAGATGGATGGTCTGATTTATTCTTCTTTGAATTTCATTGGGTTCCACTTGAGCTTTTTGAAGTAATTTCATTATAGGAACACCTAAATATGAAGGAAATATAGCCTCCATTCCATAGACTAATTCATAAGGACTAGTCCCAATAGATTTCTTTGTAGCGAGTCTGTCTGCCCATAGTGCATTGGTAAGTTTCTTGTGCCAATTTTTCTTGTTCTCTTCCAATAATTTCTTAATAATATTAATTAGGCTTTTATTGGAAGACTCAGCTAAACCATTACCTTGAGGGTAATAGGCTGTGGAATGGCCTAAAGTGATTTAGTATTTATTACAGAAACTTATCATTTTCTTGGATTTAAAGGCAGCAGCATTATCAGTTATGATTTTTTTAGGATAGCCAAATCTAGACAATATGTTGGTTTCTAAGAATCCTATAATCACTGTGTCATTGGCTTGTCTAGAAGGAATGGCTTCTATCCATTTGGTGAAATAATCTGTGGGAGTGAGAATCCATTTATGTTGGCCAGAAGAGGGAGGATGGATTTCTCCAATGAAGTCCAGGCCCCATTGTTGGAAGGGTTTTTTGATGGAAATTGGTCTTAGGGGTAAAGGTAATAGTTTTCTCTTGCCTTCAAAAATTTGGCATTTATGGCAAGCAGTGACAAACTTCTTTACATCAGTGAACAAGGCTGGCCAATAAAATCTAGCCCTTAGGATCTTGTCTGCAGTTGCCTTCCAGTAAAGGTGCCCACCACAATCTCCTGCATGAAATTATTTGAGAACCTTGTCAGCTTCTTCTTTTAATAAACAATTAATAGAATACCTTCATGATTTTTCCAAAAAAGATCATTATCTAAAATACAAAATTTTGCAGCTTTCATCTTTAAGAACCTTTTCTTTGTTCTGGATAACCCCATAGGAGCCTGCAGGTTTAATAATACATAAGTTATATCAACATACCAAGGTGAATCTAAGAAGGCCTGGCTGATTTGTGGAGTCGCCATCTCCTGTTCATTATCCAATTCATTAATGTCTAGGGCTTGACAATTTGTTTCAGTCATAAGTTTAGCCAATCCTTGTCCTTTTATAAGCTTTGTGGGTTTTATTTCAATATCATACTCCAGTATAGTAGCGATCCATTTACCTCTTTTGCTTTCAATTCCATCCTGAGTTAAGATGTCTTTGACAACAGCATTTGGTACATAGGCTATTACATGGGAATACAATATGTAGACTCTAAAGTCTTTAATAGCTTTTACAAGTGCAAAAGCTTGTTTTTCCATGATTTTGTATTTTAGAGGTGCATCTCTTAGTGCTTTGCTAAAAAAGGCTATAGGTTTTTCACATCCTTGATCATCCTTTTGTAGTAAAACAACAACTATGGTGTGTTCTGATGCAAAGGAAAATATTATAAAGTCTCTATCAAACTTTGGACTTGTAAGGACCGGGGTTCTGGTCAAAGCCATTTTAATTTCTTCAAAGGCTTGCTTGGCTTCAACTGTCCATCTAATACTAGAATCCTTTTTCAACATATTATTAAGTAATCTAATTAATTCAGCTAAATTAGAGATAAATCTTCTCAAAAAATTGATCTTTCCTAGGAAAGCTTGAATTTCTTTGACATTTCTAGGGTGGGGTATTTGAAAAATGGCTTCTATTCTAGCAGGATCGATTCTGATACCCTCTTTGGAGATAATGTGGCCCAAAAGTTTGCCTTCCTCTAGACCAAATAAGGACTTCTTAGGATTTAAAGAAATACCATATTTTCTACATTTCAAGAATACTTGTCTCAGATGATCTAAATGTGCTGATCTGATTGAGAAAAAACAGTCAAGTCATCTAGATAAATAACCAGAAAATCATGAATTTCTTTAGCAAATGCTATGTCCATGAATCTTTGGAAGGTTGCCCCTGCATTTTTGAGTCCAAATGGCATTTTAACATATTTGAATGTGCCCCATGGTGTTGTAAAAGCAGTATTTTCCTGATCATCAGGATGAACCAGAATCTGGTTATAGCCTAAGAACCCATCCAAGAGTGAAATCCTAGAAGCACCTACCACCCTCTATAAAATGTGATCCATCTTGGGTAAAGGGTAATTGTCCTTCAGAGAAACCTTATTAACATTCCTTAAATCGACACATAATCTGATTTCTCCAGTTTTCTTCCTAGTGGGTACTAAATTAGACACCCACTCTGAAAACCTGATAGGAGTAATTATCCCTGCTTCATACATTCGTTTGATCTCTTTTTCAATTAAGGGCAGTAGTACAGGGTTAATTCTTCTAAGCTTTTGCTTGAATGGTTTTTGGTTTTCCTTCAGAGGTATTGTATATTGAATTATGGAGGTGTCATAAGATTTGAGGTCTTCATAACTCTAGGCAAAGACATCCTGGAATTCTCTCATTAGTTCAACATATTTTAGTTTTTAGTCAGGGGGCAAAGATTTAGACAACTTTACCATTTTAGGATCATCCTCAGTTCCGAAATTATAGTCCTCAATATCTGCTTTCAAGGGTTCCATTTTAGGTTTCTTTGGAATATCATTGAAATCAAAAAGATCTTCCAAAGGAGTTAATCCTTGAGGCAAATGATTGTCTTTTAAATTGATTACTTCAGATTCCCCTTCAATGATCTCATCAATATCCATTTCTTTAAGATCTTACATTTCGTTGTTGGTAAATGTTGTTGGATGAAGCATTTGAGTTGCACTTTCTACTGAAATGTCTATTTCTATCTTGTTTGTTTGATCAAATTCACTAACTGTATCTATATCTATGTTCATGTTACAAAATTCTTCATGTAAGGTTAAGAAATTGTTAATCTGCTTATCACTATCAAACACTTGCCAGTTCTTCAAATTATCTGGTATAGCTAGCCTATGTCTAATCTCAGCTGTGAACTGGTGATTAGGTTCAAATGGTAATTTTCACGTGCTGGCAAACATTGCCACGCTATGAGCTTGCAAGTTATGTTTTCTTGGGATTTTGGCAAGCTTAGTTTCCAAAAATGTGTTGATAATCTCTATCACTATATCTCTGCAATACTTCATTCTGGGATCATTTGTTGAATACTGTCCTTTAATCTGTTGAACTATTAACTCAGAATCTCCTAAGACGGATACCCTAATTGCTCCTAATTTCTTAACCAATTTAAGACCTAGCAACAAAGCTTCATATTCTGCCATATTGTTGGTGCATCTAAAGTTTAATCTGTAGGCATGGCCTTCAGCATGGTCATTTTCAAGATTATGCACCTAGACTCCTACTCCTGCTCCTAATTTGTTAACTGAACCATCAAATTCAAAGTGCCAGAGAATTTCATGTTCATAATTGGTGTCAGGAGTCTCAGGAATCTATTTAATAGGGAGATCTGGTTTTTTAGTTTCTTTTGTTTTCTCTTGGATATCTGATGTGTCATTGTTCTCAGAAATTTCTTGTATTTGAACACTAGATTTTTCATTTGTAATTTCTTTTGGTTCTGCTGTTAAGACTTCAAATTCATTTGAGGAATCACTTTCAGCAATATAAAGTATGAAAGAGTCCATATCAGAGTGTACTGAGTAGATAGGGAAATTTTGGGGTTTCTCCTGGCTAATTACAACGTATTTCATTAAGGTCTCTCTGTATAGTTTCTTGGGTTGACCGAATACTGAAATAGTAGCATAAGACATGTCCAATTGTAGAGATCCTTGGAGTTTTGCACCCCAAGACCTGGACAATAACATGCCATACTTCGGTGGAATATCAACTACTACTATGTCCATTAAGATTGTTTTGGCAGGATATTGAACCAATGATACACACAAGTCTTTGATTAATCCCAAACATCTGACTTGACTTGAATCAAAGGAAAAGAGGTTCTTATACGGCCTGGTGATGTCTAGGTCCAATTTCTCCATTACAGATTTAGGCATTAATTTATGAGATGCACCAAAATCAAACATGGCATTATGAAGTATTTTATCATGTATGTTCAGACTTACATAGAAAGGAGGGATTCCTCCATCTACTGATTTCCCATTCACTTCAGGGCTAAAAATTAATTCAGGCTGATCATCAAAAACATTTACTGAATCTTCATTTACCGAGATTTTGAGTGACTTGTTAAATTGGCTTCTGTAGACATCATGTTTAGCTAGTTCAGACAATGGAACAACTATTTTTAATTTTCCTACTTCAGCTTCTAGATTAAAAGGCTTTTCAGTCTAAGTTCTTGCATTTCGGACAGTTGGATTCTCTTTTTCTCTATATTCTCTGTGTTTCTCTCCTTTTTAGGAGTGGGGTTATGGGCTGAAGTTGTTTCCACATCAACTTCTGGAGGTTCTTTCACGTTTCCTTTGGAAGGAATAGAAGTGGAAAGTTATCTATTATTGGATACATCTTCAATAATTGGGTTTGTTGGGTTAGGGTCTGTTCTGGAAAGAATATGTATAGGGGTGGTATTGGTCTTACTTTTGTTAGGCTGCTTTGTGGCTTTCTGTTTATTAGTTTCAGGAATATCTATTCTTTACTCCTCAGTTTGTAGACTTCATAAATAGTTGTATCATATCCCTCCCTAAAGTCAAATGATTCACCTGACTGAATTTGGAATTGTTTAAGAATGTGAGCTTCTTAGTCCTCTTGAGTTAAGAAAACTTGTTGCTCATTGTTGAGTCCCATCAAATTGATTTGGGTATCTTTTGTTGGTTCATCATAAGTTGAGGCTTCAACATAATTTTCTTGGAATGGGGGCCTAAGGTTTTGATCACGGCTGGTCTTTCCAGTGTTCTGGTTCTTCCTGAAATTTGGATTTCTCCCAGTGTTGCTTGGTTGACCATCCCAAGGGGATTTCCTTTCAATTGTTTCTACTCTATCTCGTAACCTCTCCATACCTTTAATAATAGCATCTAGTTTTTGTTCAAAGGCTGAGGGTTCTTATTTCAAAGGTATCCTCCTTTCAGCTCTGGCTCTAGCTCTTTTGGATATTAGGTTGGCTTCAACGCTGACAGCTATACCTTGCATCTCTTCTAAGGTTCGAGGAGCTCTTTTCCTAAGTTGGTATGCCATATCAGAATCAAATCCATTAGGGAATTTGATTAATGCCAAATTTGGAGGAGGTCTAAGGTTTTGAGGGATAGCGTTGTAAACATTACTGAACCTAGTACAGTAATCTTGTACAGTTTCTTGTGTTCCCCTCTTCAAGTTTTCATATTCTGACAAAATATGGAGAGGATCTTTTTTCTTTTCCCATCTGTTCAAGAATTTTGTATAAAGGGCTTGTAGGTCATTGATACTGTTTGCAGGGAGGGCTCTAAACCATGTTCTAACATCGCCAGTTAGACTTTGAACAAATACCCTCATTCTAACATCATCAGCATCGACCTCATATATCTCAAAGTAGTCTGTCATCTTTTTAGTATGTTGTTGTGCAGTGTAAGTACTAGAACCATCAAAAGGAGTGATCTTACTTTGATAGTCTTGGGGCATAGCCCCTAGAATTGTAGGTAAATTGAGGGGAGTATACCTATTTTCCATTGTAGTAGGTTGGGTGGAAACAACAGTTGAGGTTGGTATTGGAGTGGTGGATGGGGGGGTGGAAGGGGTGGTTTGGGGTTGAGATGTTTGAAGTGGTATTGATGAACTTGGAGAGGCTGAAGTGATTACAGAAAGGCTTGATGTTCCTACAGAGGTAAGTTCAGATTGAATGGAATTCTGCAAATGTCTGTCAAGATGTGAAGTGACAATCTCAAGTTGTAAATTTTCGATAAATAATGGATCATGAACTGTGTGGGCTAACCCAGATTCAAAAAAAGTTACAAATAAAGAGGTCTCAAAAGACTCATCAAAAGGTTCATCCTCAAGGTAAATCCACTTCACTGGATAGGATCTTGATCTGTATAAAGGCCGAGAACTAGCAAAACTCTCTTGGCTATCTTGTCTCCTAAGAATCCTAGGGATCAGATTAGGGTTTTCGAACACAGGGGGTGGATTTGGATCAGGGTTAGCTCTGGTGTAATGAGTCCTTTCTGAAGCCAAGTTTCTAGGTATGTTTTGGGTTTTTCTCTAAATGGGTTGGACAATACAACTTCTTACAGTTTCTTTAAGAGGTTTTAGGTATGGGATTTGAACTCTCTTAAAGACTTATTTGATAAGAGGAACTGATCAAGAATTTGAAACCAGATGTTCAATCCATAAGCTAAACCGGAGATAGACTGAAGCAGCATTCATTTACTTATGCAATTGCAAAGCAAGAGCATTTCAAAGGCTACTTGGCTAACTGCAGGCTCCGTCTGTAGCTTATAAAATAAACAATAGTAACAAACAAATTATTCAGGTCCCCAGTGGAGTCGCCACTATGTTATCACTTAGATTTTCCTTGAAGTTGTTGGGAAGAGGAAAGGGGTCCGAGGTAACCACAAACCAGCTTTTGGGTATAGAATCTAGCCAATCTGTACCCAGAGAGGGCTCTCTCTTTATGACTTAGCTTGGTTTTGAAAGATATTAGGATAGTTGTGAAGTTCAGGAGTTTTGTTTGAGTTTAGGTGGTGAGATTCAATAGAAATGGGGTAATACTAAGTAGCTTAGTCCATTGGGCTAATGGAGTCAAAGAATATGGCTTAACTGGACTTGGTTTCTTAACAAAAGATGGTTTCACAGGGCAAGATGGTCAAACAGGGAACAAATGGCAACTTGAGATAAATGGAATGGGTTTAAATGGGTGAAGGGCAGTTAAGAATCCTTCAACACATTTACAGAGGGAACTTGAATGATTATTATTAAAGAGCAGTTAAGAATTCTTTAATAAATAATCAAAATGAAAGAACTAGAAAACAGGAGCAATCAAGATTTTACTGTTTATACTAATTCAAAAGAAAACATGGAGAATAATAACGATTGAAAACACAGTGCAATCAAGCATATTCTGAATTATTCTTTTTCGTTTATCATTCAAATGTGAAACATAGATGATATAATAAACAAGGAAAACTTAAAAAAAAAATAGAAAGTATAGACGACTTATTGATCCAGTGTTTGCTTCAAGAAATCTGCGAAAAGTCCTTTGCTTCAATTTTTTATCCAGCAAGCCATACAAAATTTGGTCCAATCAGCACTTTATTCCAAAATAGTCAATGTTACAGCAATGTCTATGGATCCACCCTCAATACTCCATTTGAGGGGGTATTTATACAAAAAATCTTTACAAAAAATATCTCATAACAGACTGAGATATATTCTAGGGTGACTATGAGTAGGTTACAAGAAAATAGAGACAACTAGTGTCGAAGATAGGAGAAAGGAAAACTGATGTTGTGCTGTTCCTTTTCTTGCTGAGTGTGCTGGAGGGAGACCCTATGATTTGGCTTGCTGTTGTCTTCTTTAGTAACTATGTGCTGGTTGCCCTGTTTTGACTGATACTCTTTACCTGTTCTGATACACTTCGAATTGTTTGACCCTTGTTCATCTCTGTTCACCTTTATTCATTTTACAATAGTAAATAGCTCAAAATTTACATTTTACCAGAGATAAATTTACAAAATTTCCAACATATCTTTGCACCATTTTTTCTTTGGCAATTTGTGTTTCTGAAGTTTCCTCAGAGTTTCATCCATCTCTGTATATCTGAAAAAGTTAGGCTGGATTGGGAACAAGTGCTTTATCTCATGCTCACAATAGAATAAGTTCTCTAAGTTGTCATAGAGAACTCGGCCTGTGGGGAGTGCTTTTATTCCTGATGCACTTGTTGACGAACTAGCTTGACTACCAGCATACTTATTCAATTTTCTTACATAATCTACATGCTTCATTAATCTATCATTAATCACTAAAGGACTTGGTAGCGCTTTATTCTGCAAGATAGTGAACTTGTCCATAAAAGAATTAATTTCCACCTGCATATCTTGACATCTTCTCTCCAAATTCTGCATCAAAGTTTTAGTGGTTAGCACCCTTTTGATTTCCAAAATAGTGTCTGTCCTGTCTGCAATGCCAAGTTGCTCCAATTGTTCCTTAGTTCTGTTATTAAAAATATGTATGAGCCAATTGGCTTGATCAGGCATTTGTCCTAACAGAGCTTTCGTCTTTTGAATTTCTCCCTGTGATGCTTTAACTAGATCAATATATTCATAGATTACTTGGATGGATGGCCAAACATCATTTATGGACTGTGTGATGTTGGCCCAAAGAATGTTCTTGATCTCTGCAAGAGTCTTGTCAAAAGTGAGATCTTTTTCTAATGTTTTCACTTTATTTTCTAATGCTATAATCTCCCTTGTTTTTTACACATTTATTTTGGAGACATCATAATTTCTTTCTACCTTAGCTAATTGCTCTTTTACCCGTTTTAATTCTGAAACTTGTAATCTCATTTCTTCCATTGCCTTTATCAATTCTTCAGTGCTCAAATTAGCACTGCTACCTTGTCTTGTTCCTGCTGTTGTTGTACCTATGACCACCTCTGATGTGGCTGCTAGGATGTTGGGAGCTAATGTTGTTCCAAGTGTAGAAGGGACTATTGTTGAGACTATGGGGATCACATCAGGAGGCTGAGAGGTCGACTCTCCCTGCTTGTCCTTCAGTGCTTTTTCTAGTGCCTGCTCTGTGTCATTCAATCTTTAATTGAGTTTCAAGAGGAGATCCATCATCTCTTCTTCAGATTTCTGTTGTATAACCTCAACAGTCTGTGGATGCCTTGAAGGAGGCAGCTTTAGCTATTTCCTCAAGGCAGCAATGTCTTCTTCTTTCTTCTTGATTAGAGCTTCTACACCTTTTACATATTTGGGATCATGTCCCAATCCAATGATGATTTCTTCTAATGATTTTATTATGTTATCCTTAGCCACTGAGGAGGCTTTTTCTAAGTTCAGCTGGGCAGTTGTATTATCCAAATAATTTTGTAGCCTGTGAGCCATCAATGCTTTACTGGTTAAGGTAGAATAGACCATTTCTCCAGTTTGCTTGTGAAGTTCAATATGATCCAAAGGATTAATATCCTTAGCCAAGACTTCCAGATTTGTTCTGATATAATCTGATGTTGTTTGAGGTTACTGAACCTTTGGCTTGAAGTAGTTCATTATCATCTTGCCCTCTTGAATGTCATAGGCTGACATCAATCTCTGCTAGTTTGTGGGGGCCATTTTCAAATACTGATTGTAAATTTAAAGTCTTACTGGATCATTTTTTGCTTTTATTTTTGTGAATGTCTTCTTGATATCCAAGGCCTCTTTACTTTGTGGCCTAGTGGATGACACTTCTGCACTGTGTTGTCTTTCTAGTTGCTGCCTCTGTGAGCTGGTGGATGTTCCTCCCAATGGGGAGGTTTGCTGGCTAACTATCCTTTCAACTCCTTGACTGTCTATAGTTTCCTCAATAATTTCCTCTTCTGAAAGAGGATTCAGTCTTTACCTCTTTGTCCCAAATTGTCCTGTAGGTCCACTGATGGGGGTAGTGGTTTCCCTGTCCCTCTTTTTATTTCTTTCCTCGTTTAGAGGATTTGTAAAATTGGACTTTCTGCTACTTTAGCTTGAGCTGGAGGAGTTGGCACTCGACCTTGTTCTTTGGAAATTCCTGGCTGATATGTCATTGTAGGTTGTTCTGTGGTCATTACTTCCTTTCCTTTGGATGTTCTTGTGGCTGGTATGTTGACTTCCTGTGGAGGATGTTTAGAGGTTCCAGCAGTGGATGTACTAATTGTTGATTTTTGAGACAACTTGAATGGTACCTAAGATCTCTCATAGCATTTTCTATATTCACTCGCTCACTATCATGCTCTACTAGGGTACCTTCCCTCCAGTCATCCATATTTGCATATTTTTCAATTTCTGGAATTCTATGATGAATATAAGGGGACAACCTGTTCTTCGTTCTCCTATCACATATAAAACTATTGGGATCATATGGTTTCCATTCAAAACTCTTTTGTAACTTAAGTTGTTCTTCTAGAATTTTTTCTGCTTCTTTCCATGCTTCCCTAGTGTTGCAGACAAAAGGGCCTACTTGGTTCTTTATTCTAAGCTGAGCTTTCTTCTTGACATTACAAAATTAGATTAGGTTGGCATTTATCATTTGTCTGAAATATTCCAATGCAAAGAGTCCCATTGGAACATATTTTGGCAGCTTAAATGGGCAGAGTTCACATCCATAGATTCTGATTTCTGTGTGATTCTTATTTAGGTACCAGTCACCTATCCTGTACTGCTTAGAGAGCTGGAGGATTTTCCTCATGTCACCATTAATCCTAGGAGGGGAAACTCCTATTAATAGAGTGGTTTCTGGATGTACAAATAGGTCAATGAACTCATTATAAGTGTAAGGGGTCTCAAGGGATCTATGGAAAATGAGGCTCCAAAAAATGACAGACCTTGGATTTCCTCTACTATCAAGTTTCTTGACAGGGAAAGGGAAGTTGTTTGACTGGTAATACAACAGAAGATGGTATATGAATGTAGTGTATTTGAAGACTCCTTCACTGTCCAGTCCTATGAATTGGTCATGAATTTTGTAGGCAATATAAGAAGCATAATCATATTTAATAGCAGGGGGTTGTCTAGGAGTAAAAATAGACAATAATACCAAGGTTATTTCATCAACATACTCTCTGGAGTTGAACCCCATGATTGAGGCTATCATATCAATAATGATCTTTCCTGTATCTGTAAAGAGAACCTGTAGATAAGGAGGTGGGCCTTTAGGCTCATATTCAGGGTCCATGAACATTTGACAGATGCGAGTAAGTTCAACTTGAGACAATTGGGGAACTTTTTCAATTAGGTATCCCATAGAGAGAGTAGTAAGAGCATGACTAGAATGGAATTGCAGCATTTGATTGATGGACTGAGTAGTTATGGAAAAAATGACTTCTTGGCTTGGGGACAGGACTGCTCTTTGAGTAGGGTCATAATTAGCACAGCAGTGATGAATGATATCTAGGAAAACATGAACTGCAGGGAGGAAGTACACAGGAAGATTGGATTCCCATAGTCCTAAAATGTCAGAGCCATTAAGATAGTTGTCCCTGGCTTGGCAAAAGATCTTAAGGTGGTTTTCATTACCTAATAATTCTTTTATCTGAAAATCTTTATTGGCCAGGGGCAGATAATCCAAATCTTTGTGAGGAGCATTCATGGGTGCTACATTCAGGGCTATAGGGTTTTCCATATTTGGTTCTTGTGGATTCAAAATGGAGTTTGGGATTTCTGTGGGAAAATAGACCAAACAGCAGGTTTGGGGACTTTTATAACAACACAGACTGTTCTTAGACTTGAATTTGGCCCTCTCTGGTAGAATTTTTAGTAGAAAACCGAAATTATAGGGTTGCAGGGTAAATTGGATAAATACCTGTGTTTAGGAGGTAAACTGTATACTGGCAGGTTGGATGATAGGTTATAGAGTGCATTGCTAGAAATTTTCTGGTCAGGTAGTGGCTGGGAAACTAGAACAGTTGACTCAGACATTGTTTTGCATGGGAACACGGGTCGCAGCATATTACAGTGAAAATGACACTTTGTTTGTTTATTTAACAAAACTGAGGTTGGCAAGTCTTTTTTGGTTTTATCAAGTGTATGATGTAATTAGGATGTGAAGTTTTGTTGCTTTCGGATGGTGGTAAGCAGTTTGTATCACACCGCTTTTGAGGCTGGGCGGTTTTAGGCCGGAGGTGAGCGAGCATATCGACAGCACGACGCGTGGTGGGAGTACGGGTGGAAAACCGCCTAGTGATCACGAGTTAAAGCACGGTCACCAAGGGGGACAAAATATCATCGTCAACCATTAGATGCAAAGGGGATTGATCAGATGGCGGACGGGTGTGTGACATGGCGGAGCATTAATTGTAGCAGGCTTGACACAATAAACAATTTTTTAATCACATCAGGCTCAGTGTGATTGGTCGAGGGGTGGTTATTAATTAACCTAGAAGGTTAATTAATCCCATTGTCATGCGACGGGGAAGGTTCTTAATGAGTTTTGAATAAACCCACTAATCCCTTTAAACAACGTTTATGGTTATATTCAACCGGGGCGAGAATATATAATAATTTGGGGATTTATATAGTTAAATAATACGGGAAGGGTAAATGTTTATTCGGGAGTTATATACTATTAGTTAAAGTTAATATGACAATGAAACAGAAAGTGCCAAGTTAAACATTTCATGTATATATTCTAACTTAGGCTTAAGTGAAAGGGGGTTTATGAAGTATTGTGCATTATTCCTAAGTAAAATAGGATTTTACTTAGGAAACTTTATGAAATGAAATGAATGGTTTATGAATGAGTCTAAGTACTTAGAATTTTAAATCATTGGACCGAGGGTCTGGTCCCTCCAAAAGTCAGAGAAATGCTCTGAGCCCCTTTGATTTTCAAAGACTTTAATACTTTAGAGGGAATTAGTGAAATCTTTAGGGGAAAATGTGATGGGAAGTTAATAATTTAACCTTGTTTTGCTTGTACTGCATCAAGTAAAATGTCTGCCTTGTACTTGTGATAAAAGAGGAAATTAACACATTTCAGAGACATTATTCATCACAAGCAATTCTGCAACACCATCTACCTACCCTACCTACTTTAACCTGGCATTTTTTCTTCTTTATTTGGGTGCACTTGGACTGGAAAACCCTTATCACACTTTTCCTTTTACATATGGAAGTCTATCTAAATCTAACCTTATTACATCCAAGGGCTCAGTTTAAGCTGCTGAGCTCCTTTTATTGACTCTACCTATCTACTTATCTACCAAGATTAAACAGTTTGGTCAAATTTTATTCTCTATCTCTATAGCATGAAATTGAAAAATGAATGAGCCAAGTTTAAATAGTTTGACTCTTCATCAATTGTGGCATAAGATTCACAAGCTGCACACAATTGCTTATTACAGAAAATGAAATAGTAGTGGCATTTAGACTTGCACACTTTCCTAGTATGATTTTGTTGGGGTTCATTTCTTCTCATTTTCTGACCATTTTATTCTTTTTTACCCTTTGATTTTTCTTTTAGGGTATACCCTCTTTACATTTTTTAAATTTTTTTATTTTTTTGAAAAATATGGAAAACCTTTGCAACAAGAAAAGGTATGAACATATTATAGAGCTCATCAAGTCAATCATGAAATATGACACCTATTGGTATAGGAGCTTAACACTGGCTCCACTTGGGGATGGCTTTTCCTAGTGGAAAGTCAAGAACAGCAGGTCAGCTGGCCTTCTGAATGATTTTGACTATTCTCTGAAATCTCCTTCTGTTGGTTGCTTTATTGTATGTATGATAGTGGTCCTTCTGAAGCTTAGGGCCTTCTCTCCGGGCTTCAACTCCAGCAAGTTACTATCGAATCCAAACTGCAGCATTACCAAGGATATAGTATTTACATGTTAACATCAGAACACATTAAAAAGTGGGATCATTTTAATGCTTCAGCATCTAACCATTAACTGGCCCTTCTTCTGTTTCTATGTCATCCAAGTTTTTGAGATAGTAAGTATTGTTCCCTTGTAAAGCATGGATAATAAAAGGTCCTTTCCATAGGGAGTCAAACTTCCCATGTTTTCCCTTATCCTCTCTCCTGGAATCCCATATTAAAACTTTGTCTCCAATGTAGAAATATTCTGCCTTGGTTCTTTTATCAAATATTTTCTTAAGTTTCTCTTGTACCACTTGGGATCTCTGATATACTTCCTCTCTGGTTTGTTGCAGATGGATGGTTTGATTTATTCTTCTTTGAATGTCATTGGGTTCCACTTGAGCTTCTTGAAGTAATTTCATTACATGAACACCTAAAGATGAAGGAAATATAGCCTCCATTCCATAGACTAATTCATAAGGACTAGTCCCAATAGATTTCTTTGTAATGAGTATGTTTGCCCATAGTGCATTGGTAAGTTTCTTGTGCCAATTTTTCTTGTTCTCTTCCAATAATTTCTTAATAATATTAATTAGGCTTTTATTGGAAGACTTAGCTAAACCATTACCTTAAGGGTAATAGGTTGTGGAATGGCCTAAAGTGATATGGTATTTATTACAACAACTTATCATTTTCTTGGATTTAAAGGTAGCAGCATTATTAGTTATGATCTTTTCAGGACAGCCATATCTAGACAATATGTTGGTTTCTAAGAATCCTATAATCACTGTGTCATTGGCTTGTCTGGAAGGAATGGCTTCTATCCATTTGGTGAAATAATCTGTGGGAGTGAGAATCCATTTATGTTTGCCAGAAGAGGGAGGATGGATTTCTCCAATGAAGTCCAGACCCCATTGTTGGAAGGGTTTTTCGGTGGAAATTGGTCTCAGGGCTAAAGGTAATAGTTTTCTCTTGCCTTCAAAAATTTGGAATTTATGGCAAGTAGTGAAAAATTTCCTTACATCAGTGAACAAGGTTGGCCAATAAAATCCAGCTGTTAGGGTCCCACCTTAACCCCCTTATTTATGTAATGGGATTGAGTCATAGTCAAGAGTCAATAAAGCCCATATTAATAATTGTAAGTGGTTAACCCGCAATTAATGACGGGACCACAATTAGTTGCAAATGGGCCGTAGTATTAGATAGATGGTATTAATAAAACCCATGATATTGATCCTTGGTATTGCATGTATGAGTCATATATAAAGGATAGAGACTCCTTGCGAGGGCATCGTGTCTTATTTTTGTATCGAGCTCTGCTCTATTGGAGGTTGCCCCCTCGAAGAGGCCAGTGAACGTTGCTTTCTGAATAATAAAATATTTGTTGTTGTCTCTCACTGTTCTATGTTCTGGGTATCTTTCTTCGCATATTTGTATTTGGGTATCTTTTGCAGGTTAAGAGCATAACACCAGCCCTCAGGATCTTGTCTGCAGTTTCCTTCCAGTAAAGGTGCCCACCACAGTCTCCTGCATGAAATTCTTTGAGAACCTTGTCAGCTTCTTCTTTTAATAAACAATTTAATAGAATACCTTCATGATTTTTCAAAAAAAGAGCATTATCTAAAATACAAAATTTTGCAGCTTTCATCTTTAAGAACCCTTTCTTTTTTCTGGATAACCCCGGAGGAGCCTGCAAGTTTAATAATACATAAGTTATATCAGCATACCAAGGTGAATCTAAGAAGGCCTGCCTGATTTGTGGAGTCACCATCTCCTGTTCATTATCCAATTCATTAATGTCTAGGGCTTGACAATTTGTTTCAGTCATAAGTTTAGCTAATCCCTGTCCTTTTATAAGCTTTGTGGGTTTTATTTCGATATCATACTCCAGTATAGTAGTGATCCATTTACCTCTTTTGCTTTCAATTCCATCCTGAGTTAAGATGTCTTTGACAACAGCATTTGGTACATAGGCTATTACATGGGAATACAATATGTAGACTCTAAAGTCTTTAATAGCTTTTACAAGTGCAAAAGCTTGTTTTTCCATGATTTTGTATTTTAGAGGTGCATCTCTTAGTGCTTTGCTAAAAAATGCTATAGGTTTTTCACATCCTTGATCATCCTTTTGTAGTAAAATAGCATCTATGGTGTGTTCTGATGCAAAGGAAAATATTATAAAGTCTCTATCAAACTTTGGACTTGTAAGGACCCAGGTTCTAGTCAAAGCCATTTTAATTTCTTCAAAGGCTTGCTTGGCTTCAACTGTCCATCTAATACTAGAATTCTTTTTCAACATATTATTAAGAAATCTAATTAATTCAGCTAAATTAGAGATAAATCTTCTCAAAAAATTGATCTTTCCTAGGAAAGCTTGAAGTTCTTTAACATTTCTAGGGTGGGGTATTTGCAAAATGGCTTCTATTCTAGCAGGATTGATTCTGATACCCTCTTTGGAGATAATGTGGCCCAAAATGTTGCCTTCCTCTAGACAAATAAGGACTTCTTAGGATTTAAAGAAATACCATATTTTCTACATTTCAAGAATACTTGTCTTAGATGATCCAAATGTTGCTGATCTGATTGAGAAAAAACAGTCAAGTCATCTAGATAAATAACCAGAAAATCATGAATTTCTTTAGCAAATGCTATGTCCATGGCTCTTTGGAAGGTCACCCCTGCATTTTTTAGTCCAAATGGCATTTTAACATATTTGAATGTGCCCCATGGTGTTGTAAAAGTAGTCTTTTCCTAGTCATCAGGATGAACTAGAATCTGGTTATAGCCTGAGAACCCATCCAAGAGTGAAATCCTAGAAGCACCTACAACCCCCTGTCAAATGTGATCCATCTTGGGTAAAGGGTAATTGTCCTTCAGAGAAACCTTATTAACATTCCTTAAATCGACACATAATCTGATTTCTCCAGTTTTCTTCCTAGTGGGTACTAAATTAGACACCCACACTGAAAACCTGATAGGAGCAATTATCCTTGCTTCATACATTCGTTTGATCTCTTTTTCAATTAAGGGTAGCAGTATAGGGTTAATTCTTCTAAGCTTTTGCTTGTATGGTTTCTGGTTTTCCTTCAGAGGTATTGTATGTTGAATTATGGAGGTGTCATAAGATTTGAGGTCTTCATAACTCTAGGCAAAGACATCCTGGAATTCTCTCATTAGTTCAACATATTTGAGTTTTTGGTCTGCGGAAAAGATTTAGACAACTTTACCATTTTAGGATCATCCTCAGTTCCCAAATTATAGTCCTCAATATTTGCTTTCAAGGGTTCCATTTTAGGTTTCTTTGGAATATCATTGAAATCAAAAATATCTTCCAAAGGAGTTAATCCCTGAGGCAAATGATTGTCTTTTAAATTGATTACTTCAGATTCCCCTTCAATGATCTCATCAATATCCATTTCTTTAAGATCCTGTATTTCTTTGTTGGTAAATGTTGTTGGATGAAGCATTTGAGTTGCACTTTCTACTGAAATGTCTATTTCTATCTTGTTTGTTTGATCAAATTCACTAACTGTATCTATATCTATGTTCATGTTACAAAATTCTTCATCTAAGGTTAAGAAATTGTTAATCTTCTTATCACTATCAAACACTTGCTAGTTCTTCAAATTGTTTGGTATAGCTGGCCTATGTCTAATCTCGGCTGTGAACTGATGATTAGGTTCAAATGGTAATTTGAAGGTGCTTGCAAACATTTCCAGACTATGAGCTTGTAAGTTATGTTTTCTTAGGATTTTGGCAAGCTTAGTTTCCAAAAATGTGTTGAGAATCTCTATCACTGTATCTCTGTAATACTTCAATCTAGGATCATTTGTTGAATATTGTCCTTTAATCTGTTCAAATATTAACTCAAAATCTCCTAAGACAGATACCCTAATTGCTCCTAATTTCTTAACCAATTTAAGACCTAGCAACAGAGCTTCATATTCTGCCATATTTTTGGTGCATCTAAAGTTTAATTTGTAGGCATGGCCTTCAGCATGGTTGTTTTCAAGATTATGCACCCAGACTCCCACTCCTGCTCCTAATTTGTTAACTAAACCATCAAATTCTAAGTGCCAGAGAATTTCATGTTCATAATTGGTGTCAGGAGTCTCAGGAATCTGTTTAATAGGGAGATCTAGTTTTTTAGTTTCTTTTGTTTTCTCTTGGGTGTCTGATGTTTCATTGTTCTCAGAAATTTCTTGTATTTGAACACTAGATTTTTCATTTGTAATTTTTTTTGGTTCTACTGTTAAAACTTCCAATTCATTTGAGGAATCACTTTCAGCATTATAAAGAATGAAAGATTCCATATCTGAGTGTACTGAGTAGATAGGGAAATTTTGGGGTTTCTCGTGGCTACTTACAACGTATTTCACTAAGGTCTTTCTGTATAGTTTCTTTGGTTGACTGAATACTGAAATAGTAGCATAAGACATGTCCAATTGTAGAGATCCTTGGAGTTTTGCACCCTAGACCTGGAAAATAACATGCCATACTTCGGTGGAATATCAGCTACTACTATGTCCATTAAGATTGTTTTGGTAGGATATTGAACTAATGATACACACAAGTCTTTGATTAATCCTAAACATCTGACCTGACTTGAATCAAAGGAAAGGAGGTCCTTATATGGCCTGGTGATGTCTAGGTCCAATTTCTCTATTACAGATTTAGGCATTAAGTTATGACTTGCACCAGAATCAAACATGGCATTATGAAGTATTTTATCATGTATGTTCAAACTTACATAGAAAGGAGGGATTCCTCCATCTACTGATTTCCCATTCACTTTAGGGCCAAAAATTAATTCAGGCTGATTGTCAAAAACATTTACTGAATCTTCATTTACTGAGATTTTGAGTGACTTGTTAAATTGGCTTCTGTAGACATCATGTTTAGCTATTTCAGACAATGGAACAACTATTTTTAATCTGCCTACTTCAGCTTCCAGATTAAAAGGCTTTTCATTCTGGGTTCTTACATTTCGGACAGTTGGATTCTCTTTTTCATCTGTATTCTCTGTGTTTCTCTCCTTTTCAGGAGTGGGGTTATGGGCTGAAGTTATTTCCACATCAACTTCTGGAGGTTCTTCCATATTTCCTTTGGAAGGAATAGAAGTGGAAAGTTGTTTATTATTGGGTTGATTATCAGATACATCTTCAATAATTGGGTTAGCTAGGTTAGGGTCTGTTCTGGAAAGAATATGTACAGGGGTGGTATTGGTCTTACCTTTGTTAGGCTGCTTTGTGGCTTTCTGTTTATTAGTTTCAGGAATATCTATTCTTCTGCTCCTCAGTTTGTGGACTTCATAAATAGTTGTATCATATCCCTCCCTAAAGTCAAATGATTCACGTGACTGAGTTTGGAATTGTTTAAGAATGTGAGCTTCTTGGTCCTCTGGAGTTAAGAAAACTTGTAGCTCATTGTTGAGTCCCATCAAATTGCTTTGGTTATCTTCTGTTGGTTCATCAGAAATTGAGGCTTCAAATAATTTTCTTGGAATGGGGGCCTAAGGTTTTGATCAGGGCTGGTCTTTCTAGTGTTCTGGTTCTTCCTGAAATTTGGATTTCTCCCAGTGTTGCTTGGTTGACCATCCCAAGGGGATTTCCTTTCAATTGTTTCTACTCTATCTCCTAACCTCTCCATACCTTTAATAATAGCATCTAGTTTTTGTTCAAAGGCTGAGGGTTCTTCTTTCAAAGGTATCCTCCTTTCAGCTCTGGCTCTAGCTCGTTTGGATATTAGGTTGGCTTCAACACTGACAGCTATACTTTGCATCTCTTCTAAGGTTCGAGGAGCTCTTTCCCTAAGTTGGTATGCCATATCAAAATCAAATCCATCAGGGAATTTGATTAATGCCAAATCTGGAGGAGGTCTAAGGTTTTGAGGGATAGCATTGTAAACATTATTGAACCTAGTACAGTAATCTTGTACAGTTTCTTGTGTTCCCCTCTTCAAGTTTTCATATTCTGACAAAATATGGAGAGGATCTTTTTTCTTTTCCCATCTGTTCAAGAACATTGTATAAAGGGCTTGTAGGTCATTGATACTATTTGCAAGGAGGGCTCTAAACCATGTTCTAACATCACCAGTTAGACTTTGAACAAATACCCTCATTCTAACATCATCGGCATCAACCTCATATATCTCAAAGTAGTCTGTCATCTTTTTAGTATGTTGTTGTGCAGTGTAAGTACCAGAGCCATCAAAAGGAGTGATATTACTTTGATAGTCTTGGGGCATAGCCCCTAGATTTGTAGGTAAATTGAGGGGAGTATACCTATTTGCCATTGTAGTAGGTTGGGTTGAAACAACAGTTGAGGTTGGTCTTGGAGTGGTGGATGGGGGGGTGGAAGGGGTGGTTTGGGGTTGAGATGTCTGAGGTGGTATTGATGAACTTGGAGAGGCTGAAGTGATTACAGAAAGGCTTCATGTTCCTACAGAGGTAAGTTCAGATTGAATATTCTGCAAATGTCTATCAAGATGTGAAGTGAGAATCTCAAGTTGTAAATTTTCGATAAATAATGGATCATGAACTGTGTGGGCTAACCCAGATTCAGAAAAGTTTACAAATAAAGAGGTCTCAAAAGACTCATCAAAAGGTTTGTCCTCAAGGTAAATCCACTTCACTTGATAGGATCTTGATCTGTATAAAGGTTGAGAACTAGCAAAACTCTCTTGGCTATCTTGTCTCCTAAGAATCCTAGGGATCAGATTAGGGTTTTCGAACACAGGGGGTGGATTTGGATCAGGGTTAGCTCTGGTGTAACGAGTCCTTTCTGAAGCCAAGTTTCTAAGTATGTTTTGGGTTTTTCTCTAAATGGGTTGGACAATACAACTTCTTACAGTTTCTTTAAGATTTTAGGTATGGGATTTGAACTCTATTAAAGACTTATTTGATAGAGGAACTGATCAAGAATTTGAAACTAGATGTTCAATCCATAAGTTAGACCAGAGATAGACTGAAGAAACATTCATTTACTTATGCAATTGCAAAGCAAGAGAAGTTCAAAGGCTACTTGGCTAACTTCAGGTTTCGTTTGTAGCTTATAAAATAAACAATAGTAACAAACAAATTATTCAGGTCCCTAGTGGAGTCGCCACTATGTTATCACTAAGATTTTCTTGAAGTCGTTGGGAAGAGGAAAGGGGTCCGAGGTAACCACAAACCAACTTTTAGGTATATAATCTAGCCAATCTATACCCAGAGAGGGCTCTCTCTTTATGACTTAGCTTGGTTTTGAAAGATATTCTGCTAGTTGTGAAGTTCAAGAGTTTTGCTTGAGTTTGGGCGGTGAGATTCAATAGAAAGGGGTAAAACTGAGTAGCTTACTCCATTGGGCTAATGGAGTCAAAGAAGATGGCTTAACTGGAATTGGTTTCTTAACAAAAGATGGTTTCACAGGGCAAGATGGTCAAATAGGGAACAAATGGCAACTTGAGATAAATGGAATGGGTTTAAATGGGTGAAGGGCAGTTAAGAATCCTTCAACACATTTACAGAGGGAACTTGAATGATTATTATTAAAGAGCAGTTAAGAATTCTTTAATAAATAATCAAAATGAAAGAACTAGAAAATAGGAGCAATTGAGATTTCATTGTTTATACTAATTCAGAAGAAAACATGGAGAATAATAACGATTGAAAATAGAGTGCAATCAAGCATATTCTAAATTATTCTTTTTCATTTATCATTCAGATGTGAAACATGGATGATATAATAAACAAGGAAAACTTAAAAAAAATAGAAAGTATAGAGGACTTATTGATCCGGTGTTTGCTTCAAGAAATCTGTGAAAAGTCATTTGCTTCAATTCTTTATCCATCAAGCCATACAAAATTTGGTCCAATCAGCACTTTATTCCAAAATAGTCAATGTTACAACAATGTCTACGAATCCACCCTCAATACTCCATTTGAGGGGGTATTTTACAAAAAATATCTCATAACAGAGTGAGATATATTCTAGGGTGACTACGAGTAGGTTACAAGAAAATAGAGACAACTAGTCTCGAAGATATGAGAAAGGCAAACTGATGTTGTGTTGTTCCTTTTCTTGCTGAGTGTGCTGGAGGCAGGCCATATGATTTGGCTTGTTGCTGTCTTCTTTAGTAACTATGTGTTGACTACCCTGTTTTGACTGATACTCTTTACCTGTTCTGATACACTTCGACCTGTTTGACCCTTGTTGATCTCTGTTCACCTTTATTTATTTTACCATAGTAAATAGCTCAAAATTTACATTTTACCAGAGATAAATTTACAAAATTTCCAACATATCTTCCCACCATTTTTTCTCTGGAAATTTGTGTTTTTGAAGTTTCCTCAGAGTTTCATCTGTCTCTATATATTTGAAAAAGTTAGATTGGATTGGGAACAAGTGCTTTATCTCATGCTCAACATAGAATAAGTTCTCTAAGCTGTCATAAAGAACTCGGTCTGTGGAGAGTGCTTTTATTCCTGATGCACTTGTTGATGAACTAGCTTGACTACCAGCATACTTATTCAATTTTATTACATAATCTACATGCTTCATTAATCTATCATTAATCATTAAAGGACTTGGTAGCCCTTTATTCTGAAAAATAGTGAACTTGTCCATAAAAGAATTAATTTCCACTTGCATATCTTGACATCTTCTCTCCAAATTCTGCATCAAAGTTTTTTTGGTTAGCACCCTTTTGATTTCCAAAATAGTATCTTTCCTGTCTGCAATGCCAAGTTTCTCCAGTTGTTCCTTAGTTATGTTATTCAAAATATGTATGAGCCGGTTGGCTTGATCAGGCATTTGTCCTAACAGAGATTTTTTCTTTTGAATTTCTCCCTGTGATGCTTCAACTAGATCAATCTGTTCATAGATTACTTGGATGGATGGCCAAACATCATTTATGGACTGTGTGATCTTGGCCCAAAGAATGTTCTTGATCTAAGAGGCTTGTCAAAAGTGAGATCTTTTTCTAATGTTTTCACTTTATTTTCTAATGCTCTGATCTCCCTTGTTTTTTCCACAACATTTATTTTGGAGACATCATAATTTCTTTCTACCTTAGCCAATTTCTCTTTTACCCGTTTTAATTTTGAAACTTGTAATCTCATTTCTTCCATTGCCTTTATCAATTCTTTAATGCTCAAATTAGCACTGCTACCTTGTCCTGTTCCTGCTGTTGTTGTACCTGTGACCACCTCTGTTGTGGCTGTTGGGATGTTGGGAGCTAATGCTATTCCAAGTGTAGAAGGGACTGCTGTTGAGACTATGGGGATCACATCAGGAGGCTGAGAGGTTGACTCTCCCTACTTGTCCTTCAGTGCTTTTTCTAGTGCCTGCTCTGTGTCATTCAATCTTTCATTGAGTTTCAAGAGGAGATCCATCATCTCTTCTTTAGATTTCTGTTGTATAACCTCAGCAGTCTGTGGATGCCTTGAAGGAGCCAGCTTTAACTGTTTCCTCAAGGCAGCAATGTCTTCTTCTTTCTTCTTGATTATAGTTTCTACACCTTTTACATCTTTGGGATCATGTCCCAATCCGATGATGATTTCTTCTAATGATTTTATTATGTTATCCTTAGCTAGGGAGGAGGCTTTTTCTAAGTTTAGCTGGGCAGTTGTATTATCCAAAGAATTTTGTAGCCTGTGAGTCATCAATGCTTTACTGGTTAAGGTAGAATAGACCATTTCTCCAGTTTTCTTGTGAAGTTCAATCTGATCCAAAGGATTAATATCCTTAGCCAAGACTTCCAGATTTGTTCTGATATAATCTGATGTTGTTTGAGGTTGTTGAACCTTTGGCTTGAAGTAGTTCATTATCATCTTGCCCTCTTGAATGTCATAGGCTGACATCAATCTCTGCTGGTTTGTAGGGGCCATTCTGAAATACTGATTGTAAATTTGAAGTCTTACTGGATCATTTTTTGCTTTTATTTCTGTGAATTTCTTCTTGATATCCAAGGCCTCTTTACTTTGTGGCCTAGTGGATGACACTTCTGCACTGTGTTGTCTTTCTAACTACTGCCTCTGTGAGCTAGTGGATGTTCCTCCGAATGGGGAGGTTTGCTGGCTAACTATCCTTTCAACTCCTTGACTGTCTATAGTTTCCTCAATAATTTCTTCTTTTGAAAGAGGATTCAGTCTTTGCCTCTTTGTCCCAAATTTTCCTGTAGTTCCACTGACAGGGGTAGTGGTTTCCCTGTCCCTCTTTTTATTTCTTTCCTCATTTAGAGGAGTTTGTAAAAATGGACTTTCTGCTACTTTAGTTTGAGATGGAGGAGTTGTCACTCGACCCTGTTCTTTGGAAATTCCCGACTGATCTGTCATTGTAGGCTTTTTTGTGGTCATTATTTCCTTTCCTTTGGATGTTCTTGTGGCTGGTATGTTGACTTCCTGTGGAGGCTGTTGAGAAGTTCCAGTGGTGGATGTACTAATTGATGATTTTTGAGACAACTTGAATGGTACATGCCCAAAAGAATCCAAGTCAAGAGTTTTCCTAAGATCTCTCATAGCATTTTCCATATTGACTTGCTCACTATCATGCTCTACTAGGGTACCTTCCCTCCAGTCATCCATATTTGCATATTTTTCAATTTCTGGAATTCTATGATGAATATAAGGGGACAACCTGTTCTTCATTCTCCTATCACATATAAAACTATTGGGATCATATGGTTTCCATTCAAAACTCTTTTGTAACTTAAGTTGTTCTTCTAGAATTTTTTCTGCTTCTTTCCATGCTTCCCTAGTGTTGCAGACAAAAGGGTGTAGCTGGTTCTTTATTCTAAGCTGAGCTTTCTTCTTGACATTACGAAAATGGATTAGTTCAACATTTATCATTTTTCTGAAATATTCCAATGCAAAGAGTCTCATTGGAACATATTTTGGCAACTTAAATGGGCAGAGTTCACATCCATAGATTCTGATTTCTGTGTGATTCTTATATAGGTACCAGTCACCTATCCTGTACTGCTTAGAGAGCTGGAGGATTTTCTTCATGTCACCATTAATCCTGGGAGAGGAAACTCCTTTTAATAGAGTGGTTGCTGGATGTAAAAATAGGTCAATGAACTCATTATAAGTGTAAGGGGTCTCAAGGGATCTATGGAAAATGGGGCTCCAAAGAATGACAGACCTTGGATTGCCTCTAGTATCAAATTTCTTGACAGAGAAAGGGAAGTTGTCTGACTGGTAATACAACAGAAGATGGTATATGAAATTAGTGTATTTGAAGACTCCTTCACTATCCAGTCTTATGAATTGATCATGAATTTTTTTGGCAATATAAGAAGCATAATCATATTTAATAGCAAGGGGTTGTCTAGGAGTAAAAATAGACAATAATACCAAGGTTATTTCATCAACATACTCTCCGGAGTTGAACCCCATGATTGAGGCTATCATATCAATAATGATCTTTCCTGTATCTGTAAAGAGAACCTGTAGATAAGGAGGTGGGCCTTTAGGCTGATATTCAGGGTCCATGAACATTTGATAGATGCGAGTAAGTTTAGCTTGAGACAATTGGGGAACCTTTTCAAGTAGGTATCCCATAGAGAGAGGAGTAAGAGCATGACTGGAATGGAATTGCAGCATTTGATTGATGGACTGAGCAGTTTTGGAAAAAAGACTTCTTGGCTTGGGGACAAGACTGCTCTTTGAGTAGGGTCATAATTAGCACAATAGTGATGAATGATATCTAGGAAAACATGAACTGCAGGTAGGAATTACACAAGAATATTGGATTCCCATAGTCCTAAAATGTTAGAGCCATTAAGATAGCTGTCCCTAGCTTGGAAAAAGATCTTAAGGTGGTTTTCATTACCTGATAAGTCTTTTATATGAAAATCTTTATCGGCCAGGGGCAGATAATCCAAATCTTTGTGAGGAGCGTTCATGGGTGCTACATTGAGGGCTATAGGGTTTTCCATATTTGGTTCTTGTGGATTCAAAATGGAATTCGGGATTTCTGTGGGAAAATAGACCAAACAATAGGTTTTGGGACTTTTATAACAACACAGACTGTTCTTAGACTTGAATTTGGCCCTCTCTGGTACAATTTTCAATGGAAAACCGAATTACAGGGTTGCAGGGTAAACTGGATAAATACCAGTGTTTAGGAGGTAAACTGTACACTGGTAGGTTGGATGACAGGCTGCAGAGCACGTCGCTGGAAATTTTCTGGTTATGTAGCGGTTGGGAAATTGGAACAGTTGACTTGGACGTTGTTTTGCATGGGAGCATGGGTCACAGTATATTATAGTGAAAATGACACTTTGTTTGTTTATTTAACAAAACTGAGGTTGGCGGGTCTTTTTTGGTTTTATCGAGCATATGACGTAAGCGGGATGTGACGTTTTTTCGCTTGCAGATGGTGGTAAGCAGTTTGTATCGCACAGCTTTTGAGGCTAGAAGGTTTTAGGCCGGGGGCGAGCAAGCATATGGACAGCGCGACGCGTGGCAGGAGTACGGGTAGAAAACTGCCTGGTGATCATGTGTTAAAGTGCAGTCACCAGGGGGACATGATATCATCGTTAATCGTTGGATGCAAAGGGGATTTATCAAACGGCGGACGGGCGTGTGACATAGCAGAGCATTAATTGTAGCGGGCCCGATATAACAAACAATGTTTTAATCACATCGGGGTCAGTGTGATTGGTCGAGAGGTGGTTATTAATTAACCTAGAGGGTTAATTAATCTTGTTGTTGTGCGGCGGGGAAGGTTCTTAATGAGTTTTGAATAAACCCACTAATCCCTTTTAAACAACGTTAATGGTTATATTTAACCAGGGCGGGAATATATAATAATTTGGGGATTTATATAGTTAAATAATACGAAAGGGTAAATGTTTATTCGGGAGTTATATACTATTAGTTAAAGTTAATATGACAATGAAACAGAAAGTGCCAAGTTAAACATTTCATGTATATATTCTAACTTAGGCTAAAGTGAAAGGGGGTTTATGAAGTATTGTGCATTATTCCTAAGTAAAATAGGATTTTACTTAGGAAACTTTATGAAATGAAATGAATGGTTTATGAATGAGTCTAAGTACTTAGACTTTTAAATCATTAGGTCGAGGGTCCGGTCCCTCCAAAAGTCAAAGAAATGCTCTGAGCCCCTTTGATTTTCATAGACTTTAATACTTTAGAGGGAATTAGTGAAATCTTTAGAAAAAAATGTGATGGGAAGTTAATAATTTAACCTTGTTTTGCTTGTACTGCATCAAGTAAAATGTTTGCCTTGTACTTGTGATAAAAGAGGAAACGAACACATTTCAGAGACATTATTCATCACAAGCAATTCTGCAACACCATCTACCTACCCTACCTACTTTAACATGCCATTTTTCTTCTTTATTTAGGTGCACTTGGACTGGCAAACCCTTATCACACTTTTCCTTTTACATATGGAAGTTTATCGAAATCTAACTTTATTACATCCAAGGGCTCAGTTTAAACTGTTGAGCTCCTTTTATTTACTCTACCTATCTACTTATCTGCCAAGATTGAACAATTTGGTCAGATTTTATTCTCTATCTCTATAGCATGAAATTGAAAAATGAATGAGCCGAGTTTAAACAGTTTGACTCTTCATCAATTGTGGCATAAGATTCACAAGATGCACACAATTCCTTATTATAGAAAATGAAATAGTAGTGGCATTTAGACTTGCACACTTTCCTGGTTTTTTTTGTTTGGGGTTCATTTCTTCTCATTTTTTGACCATTTTATTCTTTTTTACCCTTTGATTTTTCTTTTAGGGTATACCCTCTTTACATTTTTTTAATTTTTTATTTTTTTGAAAAATATGGAAAACCTTTGCAACAAGAAAAGGTATGAACATATTATAGAGCTCATCAAGTCAATCATGAGATATGACACCTATTGGTATAGGAGCATAACAATCTACAAGGCAGCTGACTCGGTTACCTAAGGATGGATAGCAACCTAGTGTTTTCCTCCCATATATACCCAAAAGTACGTGGAGGCCCAATCCGTATTAGCACTGTCTAGTGTGAGACCGCACAGTGAGAGAATTCCCATATACTTTACATATTGTAACACCGCCCTATATACCCGAAGGTATGTGGACGAGCTACGATATACTCACATACATGGAATGAAGTATCACACTCGGGATGTATCACAGAGAAGTTAGCAACAACTGCTATGTTTTACGACGTCGGAACACGTCTCTAGCCTAGAACCTCTAAATGTTATGCGTTAAGTTACAATGCTCCATTAGGTTAATTCAGATGAATTTTAAGTTGATATTCTTTAGAATTTTCCTTTCAAGGTTCACCGCATGATGTATGTTTTCAATTCCTAGAATGCAACTATTATGATAAATATTCTTTTCATTCAATTTGAACAATGAAAACCTTAGCTAGAAAGGGATAGAGAAATCAGATCTTTGATAAAGAGCAAAGAACACATCTAATGCAATTTCCCTAACTATTCCTATCAATCATTCACAAACTACAATATGCACAATGCAAATTTTTCTTTTCAATTCCCTTAATGTTGAAATGAACAAAAGGAGAATAATGCACATACAATCAATCAATCTTTTTTCAAGAACAAAGACTTTACGACAGTTCCATTACGAAAGAAAAGAAGACTTTTACGACACTTTCTTTTGAACAAAGATTAATTGACTATAAACTAACTTTGACAATGAATTGATAATGATAAAGAAATTGTTTAAGAAACATAAAAAAATCAAAGACAAAATAGGGTTGGCAAAGGAAACACAATTGATTTCAGAGACACAAGGATCGTTGGCCTTTCAGCAAGCAAAAACAGAAGGAAATTTGGCAAAGAATCAACTCAGAGGAGGGATTTTTGTCCTAAGGAGGATCAGAGCAACCTTGAATGGGAGACAATGCGCTTCAGAGCACTGTCCTCAAGCCAAGGGTGCTCTACAGGGCTCTATCTCTAGACCAAGGTTGCACTGGTTCCAGAGAGGCCATCCTAGGGGCTTACAAGCACAATTTTCACCAAAAAAACACTTCAAAAGTCTGAAAGAAGATCAATGGAAGAAATTAAGGTCTACTAGAGTATACTAGGATGAAGGTAAACTACTCGGAACGATGATCATTCCCTAGCAGAGTCACCAATTTGTTATGAGGAATTTGATATCTATGGATAAATACTAATTCCCTAGGTAGGTAGCTATACCTAGAACAACAAATTTAATCTACTTATCCTTTTTCTATAAATGATAAATAAGACAAAGGGAATCAAATGACCTACTTGTTATTTCTCTTTCCTTTTGTCTCCTTTGATTAACTCTCTTCGCTCCTTCTCGAACTTAACTTTCTCAAAAAGTACTCGCAAGCATAAAAAAAGACAGAAAACCAATCAAAGCAAAGGATCTATCGAATACAAGTAAATGGAATCAGATGCATTCACACATATAAACATCATATATCAAGATAAGCATATCGAAAAAGGTGTAAACAACTTTATTAAGTAGAAGGAAGAATTACAACCATGAAGTTCGATCCATTGTCACTCTTTTAACTTGGGTTCCAACCAACATCACATCAATAGTGTAGCACTTCGGTAGCATAACACTACTTACTTACAATCTACATTCTCACTTCAACAGTATCTCCTAACAAATTCTCAAAGTCCAACCCCTGATAACTTAGATGAGTGCTCAATTTATAGGCAAATGGAGGAGGCTTTTCATAAATGAGGGTATTGAATGGACTTCCAAACCTAGAGTTAGTTTCCATGGAGGAAGGGATGAGAGGATAGGAGGTTACTTAACTCATTCCCTATACAATTTCAAGCTCATAGGAGATTATAAGTGTGGGAAACTTCTAAATGACTCCAATGATAAGAATATTCCTAGAACCCTATGTGAATTGCACTCAATATTGCCTAGCATAGGTCAAAGTGGGCTTGGGTGCTCTACAGAGCACCCTGACATGGGCATACCTGCACTGAAGCGCACTTACCCCTATCCAAGGTTGCGCTGGTCCCTCAAGGAGGCAATTCTGGAGGGTTTCAAGCCAAAAAACTCTCAGGGAAGGAGGCATTGAAAATGGTGACTTGTCTAGGGCATGTAGCAACTGAATTGGGGTTTGATGAGCCCTAATGGTACTGATCTGAATGATGGGAGTGATGTACCCAAATGGATCTGTAACAATGGGGGAAGGTACTGCATAGCCCAACAGGAAAATGACCATTAAAGTTACTATTCATGACTTGACGGCTAGAAAATGGTTAAGTGGAGCAGGGTGGTGGAAATTAAGGCAAAAATCTTTGAAGATCTAATGCCAAAATGACATTTATTATCGGAATTTGGGGGGAATGGTCAGATTTGAATTCAAAAGCACCTATAAATATGGCATGTTGGCCTACAAGAAAACACTTTGCTATCTAAGAATTACAGTTGAGCGCTATTGCCTTCACAAGATGAAGAGTCAAAATTTGGAAGATTTAGTTGCGAGCCAAGTGTTTTCTGAATTTCCTGAGATAAACCGTAAGCTTATTCTTGAGAAAATGTTTGCAACAAACCCTGCTAAAACTGTTAGTGGTGACGATGCTGTCTCTGACACAGTAGCCCTGGAAGTTGTAAGTATGGAATCTCCAGCTGTTATGCCTACCATGCCGATGTTCCATTGGTCGAAGCACACCCCGACCAGAGAAAAACAACCAGTCAAGCCAAAAAAATCCGTGAAGGAGAAGAAGAAGAAGGTGTCGGTGAGGATGTCACCGAGGAAGAACCCAGAGAAAAAGGATAAGCATCCTGAACAGGTGGTGGACCTTGAGGAAGAATAATTTTAAGGCATCGAGGATGTGGACATCGAGGGGATTGAACCCATGATAAGGCTGCCAAAGTATATCCATCCACGGAAGGGAAAAGCGAAGGTAACGAAGGACCTTGATACCGGGAAGTTTACACTGTCCATGCCTCTGCTGCCTAAGCAGGTATGCTTTGAATTTCCTCAGCTCGCGTGAGTTCCGTTATTAAATATGGAGGATTGGGACCTCATGGACCACACTAAGTTTCGACATTTGGTGATAGATAAATATATGTGAAAGTTCTATTACGAAGAAGCAGCTGTTACAACATTGGAGCCGATGGAATGGGTCTGCGAAGTTGAGCAGTTAGGATTGTTGGACATGCTACTGTGATGCATTATCATCACTCTAACATCAATACCATGTGTGTGAACCATATCCTCACTCTGGTGAATGATGGGTGCTTATGGCTAGGAGAGCCTATCCCCATCATGGACATGTTGATTCACAGAATCACGCGGCTACCTTAGAAAGGCGTGAACCCTGCCAAGGAGTTTGGAGGGAAGATTGGGGAGAAAGAGCTTGCAGACAAGATGAAGAAGGAATATGACCTCCTCAAGAAGCTGCGAGGGTATTCCATTGTCTCTATTTCAAACAAGGTAGTTCAATTTTCTGCCCAGATTTTAGTAAGAAAGGTTATGAGAAAATGACACGCGGACGAAGTTCCGACACCAGTAGTTTCACTTGCTGCATAGTGCATGAAAGGTGTACAATTTAATTGGGCTAGGTATCTTTGTTAGGAGTTCCTAGAGAATTGCCAAGAGGCCTAGGAGGAAATTAAGTCATTCCACTACGCTTGGTTTCTGCTATCAATTATGCTCGTTGCATGGAGATTGCCAGAGAATAGCCAATTTCCTCCTCTCGAGGAAGGATTACTAGAGGCAGCGCAATTCACCTCTTTATGGTCTACAAAGGATGTCGCACGATTATAGAAACAAATATATTTTGGACTTTTATGGAAATGGATATCCATATGGTACTCAACCAATGTCCAAGGTTGTCCCCAACCTTGTTCGTGCAACTTTCAGGCTATGCAAAATTCAAGGCTAACTTCCACATAGTCTATATCCAAGCACGGAAGGATCCAGAGAATAAATGGCACCAGTTTCCCTATTTGGTGTCAGAAACAGACGTCAAGGAGATTGTAGGAGTATGGCCTACAGAGTGGTGAGCCCCATCAGAGTTAGATGTTGGAACAATCATGGGTGTGGAAAGTTCTGCTGTGTAGAAAAGAAAAGAGACTGCTTAGAAAGTTGCATGTACCCTAGCAGTACTGAAAAATAAGGAAGATGCAAAAAGGGCTCACATAGAACAAGAGCGCGCTACTAAGGAGTAGGCGGAAAAAGAGTAGCATGAGTCATAGAAGGGTGATAAGTCACCTTCGCTGGAGATGGAGGAAGAAGAACTTTCAGACCAAGCTGGAGGGGGTGATGAGGGGTAGAGCACCCCATTTATTTTGAAAAAATGTGGCAAGGAGCAGAAGGGTGGAACACGAAAAAAGTAGAAATTTGATAAAATGCAGGTTGATCCCATGGTATTGATAGAAAGATATCTCGATGATATTGGAAACAAAGTAGGGGATACAATGACAAAAGTGTTGTAGCAGTTTGAGCAACAATACATGCAGATGTTGGAGAGTATGCACATGAGCTTCAAATCCAAACGAGCAGAATACAGGTGGGCATTGGACAATTGAGCATGGAGCAAGTGAGCCTGATACCTAGGACAAGCCAAGCAGTAGAGCTAGTGAGGACCCTGAATCTTAGAACTATACCAGTGCCAGATGGGTCCATTTGTGCAGAGTCAACCAAGGATTGTATTGTACTTAGTACAATCAAGGATATAGGACTGAATATAGCAGCGCTCTCCCTCAAAACCCTCCATGCGCTGCATAAGGGGGTGACAGATGAGTTGAGAACCAGGGAGCAATGTGCCCTCAACCTCATAAGTGAGTACAAAGTAAACAATGAAAAAATGTTCATTGAGAAGACACCAACTCTAAAGGAAAAGGAGGCACTATAGGTGCATAGTTCAAGTATGGAGTCAACAGTAGTGGAGGCCTATAAGATAGTGCGTGAACTTCACATCGTAGAGGATGCATAGCTTGAAGCCAAAATAAAAAAAATTAGCCACTGGTGTGTGTGAGGCTAGAGCAAAAGTTGGATGAGTAACTTTCGAGTTCAACATGAAGATTGCAGAGCTGCAGTTGAAGTTTCAGCCCACGACTCCACCTGAGGTCTGGGAGCAATGCAGAATCACAATTAAGGAGGGCATGGCTACCTTGGATACCACAGTCACTGACTGTGCGACAATGTTTGATCAGGATATGGAGCTATGGGCCAATCTATAGGAGGATTCGAACCTGCAAGAATTGAACACATAGGTAAGGGAGATGTAGCACCAATATGATGAGGTCAGGGCGACTACACACACCTTAGCACTAGTGTAGTGCCTTGCCAAGTTACAAGAAGGAAAGTAGCTACTAGCACAGGTAGAGGAAGCATAGAAGAAAGAGGCCTTGCTAAAGGCTAGGTTGTAGCCTTGGTTTGATGAGGCTTATCAGATCATGATCTCCATTCAGGATAAGCTTAAGGGATTGTAGTAAATGTAATGGATGATGAGGCTAGCAGTAGAAGGACCAACCACTAAAAAATTGGTCGAGGAGGTTTGACAAGTAGTAGAACAGAGTGCTGCTAAAGTTGTAGTGATCTAGGTGGAGCTGGGGGATCTTTGCAGTAAGATCACGATGCCAACAAAGTGAATCGAGGTTGATTCACAATCTTTGTGTTGGGGGCCTATTGGGATGGGGTCCATTGGGTTAGTTTGGGGTTATATAACCCAATTTTTTGTACAATTTTGTAAAAGATGTAAAGTCTCTGCGATTTATGGATGCAAAGCGCGTAGATGAATAGGAGTCAAAGGGGCTTAGCCCTTTGTTTTAAGTAAAGTTTTGAGTCAGCTTTTTTATTCACCCATGGTCCGTGGACCATGGAATTGTATGAAAAAAGTCTATAAATAGTTGAGTCTTAGAAAAAGGAAGGGAAAACTAGAGGGAAAAAAGATAAAGAATTAGGTTGATAGAAGAGTCTTGGGAAGAAGCTAAGGCATGAAATCTCTTCTTCCTATGCTTAGGTAGAGAAAGGGAGGCTCCACAGCTGAGTGCATGGAGGCTTAGGTAGAGTTTGAAGTTGAGTGCGTGGACTCTTGCAGCTATGTGCGTAGGGAAGTTTGAGTCTATAATCCATGAATTGAAGATCAATAAAGACAAGTTTCTAAAGAATTATTAAGTACTTATGTTCATGTCTGTTTATGTTATATACCACTGATGAATGACTTGTTTTATGAAACATTGATTGAATGTTACGTGATTATCTTGAATCTATCCTAATAATGTACGAAATGCATGTTTGAACACTTCTGCGAAGTCCCTGGTGATTTCTCTTATGTTTACTGACAACTTAAGTAGATCTGTGTGAACGCCAATTTAGGATTTTGGTATGATGCACGTAAGTAGGTATATTGACTGTTAAAGGTCCGCAAGGACTAATCATGGAACTTCGCAAAGGTTTGAAGGTTTTTTTAACAGAGTTAGAGTGACGAGCCCTGGGAATCTATTGATCTGTGCGGAGATAGATCTAAGGTGTTGGAAGACATCACACTAGTCTCTAGATGCAGAAACTTGGTTCTTGCATCCCTCCATACTTATTTGAGTGAGACTACAACCTACACTACACGGTTGTTGCTGAAAGGGCTAGTAGTGTAGGGGTTTTTTGGTTGGTGCAACCAACTCTGAACCTAGGTCAGGACCCTCTAAGCCAACAAGGGAAATTAGTGGTAACTTCCAAATGGATCTTCAAGATCTGGCATGTAACAATTAACAATATAGAATTGAGAATAGAATATTCTCCCAGTAAGAGGGAGAAAATCACAACAAAATACTTTCTCCAATTGTAAGGTACATTTTTGTTAAAATTATTATCAATGCTTTGAAATTGCGCCTAGTAGATGCAGAGATTGTTTTTTCAATGAAGAAGAAGAAGTATACATAAAGACACCTTAAGGCTTTAAAGTGCATGAGAAGAAGTATCATGGTTGAAGAAGGCCTTATATTGTCATAAGAATAACCATTAAACTTAGGCTTAGATTAATGGATCAAGATTCATTATATATGATTTGTTGTTGATAAAAGAAGAAGGAATCATGTGATAGAGAGAGCCATTAGAAAGAATTATTTTAACTTCAGACGGATTCAAACTTTGAGTTTGAGATTATGGATTGACTTTTTCATGCTAGATATCTGAAAAGAAACAATTACATAGAGAGACGCCTAAATTACCATAGCTACATATGCTTTAGTGTGAGAGGGAGGACCTAGTTAGGGTGACTAGAAAGTAGTTATGATGATGAATCTATTGAAAGGGAGCTAATGTGTTTCGTGAGACAAGGAATATTGCATGACATGGGTTGGAGTACCAACATGTTAGATTGGTCATTTAAAAAAATATTTATAATTTGAGATTTAACAATGTAGTATAACTACAACTTTATATTGGGTAGAGATTGCTAAAGTCAATAAGAGTTCATCAAGGTATTGTTTCAATTTGTAATCCATTATGATTTTGTGGATGAGAAAGAATATGAAATATATTAGGCTCAACATTGCCAAAGAAAAAAATATTTCAACTAGTTTGGTGAGTTGTGAAGCAATGTGACTTTTGAATGTTACTCGCAGGATTGTTTGATCATGTGCTCAAGTTGGCCATGATATATTGTGATAATCAAAGTTGTGTGATCCTAATAGAGAAACCAATTTTCCATGAAAATTAGAATCACATCAAGATCAAGTACCACTTCATCCTTGACATGGCACAGAAAGGAGAAATGAATCTCTAGTATGTCTCCACTAAGGAGCATATTGCAATTATTTTGACAAAGTGTATATCCCATGTGAAGTTTGTATACTTCACATATAAGCTTTGACTTGTGGAGAATTCTGCTCTCATTGAGATGGAGTGATGATGAGATAACAACATGGATTGAAATTCTCCTTATGTCAAGTATTGTGACCCTCTTTAGGGAATTTTTCCCTATGTCAACTACTATGACCTGAATTAGGGAGAATGGTCTAGAGGACTGACATTCTTCCTATGTCATGTATGAACTAATTTAGGAAGAATGGTCCTAAAGCATTATGATAATTTATCAGTGGTCCTTAAGTTACTTTGATAAGAGTGTGGCCTTTGATGATTCACCATGTACTAAGATGTTGACCCAAATTATGGTGGACAAAGACTATTCTGGATTCCATGTGTCAAGTATTGACCTTGTTAGGTTCCTATAGCAATAGGTTTCATTTTTCATGATTGACTATGGAAGTGCCAAATATGTTCATCCTTGCATGCTACAATGGTTCCATATTTTGTAGAACAAAAGAAGAAGATTAAAAAATGAAAAGAGGGTATGCCCTAAAAGAAAAATCAAAGGGCAAAAAGAGTAAAGTGGTCAGAAAGAGTAATAGAAATGAACCCCAAACCAAAAGACCAGGAAAGTGGCCAGTCAAAATGCCACTGCTATCTTATTTGCAAGTTCACAATGTGCAAATACTGTTGTTTATCACACTTGATGGATGGCCCAACAGTTCAATCTGGACCATGCCATGTTTGAATTTCCTGTTGTAGAATAGAGAATGAATATCTGTCCAAACAGTTTAAGCTTGGCAGATGAGTAGATAGGTAGAGAAATTAAGGAGCCCAACTGCTTAATCTGGGCCCTTGGAAGAGATAAGGGTAGATTTAGATAGGAGGGCAGTCAAAAGAAAAGAGGACAATTAGGGTTTGCTAGTCCAAATGCACCCAATCCAAAGGAAGAAAAAATGTTAGGTGTATTAGGCTGGGTAGGCAGTTTGAGGTTGCAGAAGTAGGTGGGTGCTCACTTTTGTCTTGTCGAGAAAGACTCATATCATCAGTGACATAAGAACAATGGAAGCATGACTAATTTCCCCTTCATTCCCCATAAATATTTTACTAACATCCCCTCAAGGAGCTTGGGATCTGTCCAAGGGTCATGTTTCACTTCATTTCATGATAAATACTGAGTTGAGTCTTGACTCCACTTAGTGGAAAGAAGCCACATTTCTTGTGTAAAAATCATTACTCCATACTCCTTTCATCTTCTTATGTCTAAGTTTTCACTCCACATACTTAGCATTCACCCATACAATTTCAACTCATAAGGCCATATTAACCTCTAATTTTATTATTTAGCTCCCTTAAATCATTTTCCCATCCCTATAGTACAAAAAACTATATTACAAACCCCAAAAAGTGTAAATATCCCCACCCCTTGGCACTCTAGCCATATAACCCTAGCTTGGGGAATACTATGTCCATTTGGGACTTGTATTAGCCCTTCCACATCCAAAATGCTTGGGATTAATTTAACATTTGGTTTAATTAATAACCATTGACCCCCTCACACATAAACCTTACCACATTATCCACCGCGCTCATATATTTTGGGTTTCATTTGATATTTGATTAAATGAATAATCGTGACCATCTACGCCGGACACACAAAACCCATATAACCAAAGTTTATGCCCCGAATATATTATAAAATATTTAAATATGCGCGGGCCCCCGTCATTCCAAAACCCCGCAACTTTAAACGTCCCGTCCGCCGTCCGATTCAGCGCCCGCGATCCAACGGTTGGCGGTCATATTGCGTGCCCTGATCTGCCGGAGATTAGCGTCCGGGGGATGGGTGGTATTGCTGCCGTACCCCCACCATGCATCAATCTCCCAGCATGATCGGAGGCCCCCTCTGCAATACCGCCCTAGGCCAAAAGCGGTGCGGGGAAAACCAGAAACTGCCCGCCCCCTATCCCCTGACGTCAGCTCCCATGTCACCAATGACGTCGTGTCCACGTCGGCCCGCCGCTGCCCTGTACCATTGCCACATCACCCGCTCACGTCACCACCCTGCCAACATGTCATATGCCACGTCACCATATGCGTCGACTGCCATGTCATCTTCCGTACCCGCTCTGCGCCAAAAATACGTCATGCTGACATCATCCCGAAAAGCGCCAAAATGCCCAAAATTGAATAAAAAGTCGTGAAAATGACCATTTTGGCTTATTTTCTATTGATTTGCTGGCGAAGAACGTGCATGTAATTTCACGAGCAATCCGCCACCAAGCCCCGCACAGTCCATCACCTTCTGAATTCGGCTCCACAACTCAACTCCACAGTTCAAGGCACCCCTGCAAACTATCCTCTGTGCCATAAAACCAGGTATTTACCCGTAGTTGACCTATAAACCCTCTTTTTCCGCAGTTCCTCCATTAAAAATTGATTGAACATCTGCGAATTCGCACTAAATGTACTCCAACACCTGAAATTCCACCTATAAACTCACTGGTTGATCCCCTGTTCAAGACCAACCTGGCAAATTTGCCCTCCTCTGCAAATTCACTATTAAAACACATTTTAAGGTCATTTTCGCCAGCAGAGTTTGCAAATTGTCCATGCATTCATTTCCTTTGTCAAAATCCTCTGTAAAATTTCACTCCTTTGGCTAGAAAACAATCCCATTCCCACTGCAGTTTACCAACAGAGCCTATCAATCCAATGAATTCATTTAAAAAGACTGTCTAAACTCTGCAGAATCTGCTCTTTTACCATAAATTGTACACAGTGAAGGCTAGTTCCATATCTAAGCCCATTCTACAGCTTCCTGACAAAACTTCAGAGGCAATTTTTACTATTTAGCTGTTACACCAATCCAAATTTCAAATTACAAACACAGAGCATGCAACATGGCCACTCCAGCAGCCTTGAACATTGCTCCTCTTAATGCACCTCACAAGGAACTTGAAGCATTACCCCTGGCTGATAGGGACCACCTAATTCAAGATTTGGTTGGTGACAGAAACCACTTGCAGACCTTTTGTCAGCTGAGAAACATTTACTTGAACAACAGTGACATCTATGGCATTTGGGAATCAAACTTGCCCATTTAATTCCTCCCTTCTATCAATATTTTCCTTAAAATTATTCGCCTCTGCTGTGAAAGCTATGACCCATCCCAAAGAGCAGTCAAGTCTCCATCTGGGAGCATTCTTTTCCATATAACCCCTGACTCAATCAACCAGATGCTAAACTTCAAGAAAACTTAGCTTCTGATGCCTCTCTCTATGAAATTCCTGCTTGATGAAGGTCCTAAACTCTCCAGCTCTGAGATAGCCCGAATTGCCAAAGTATTCATGAGAGCAGATTGCCAGCCTACAGGGCCCCCTCCTTTCCTTTATGTGTGCTTTAATGAAGTGGGAAAATTACTGGTTGATATGATATCCTATGTACTAGGTTTCAAAACAAGTGAGCACATTGATGAAACTATACTAGTCATGCTGTCTGCATTCACCCTAGGATAGCCCCCTGCTGTTAAGTACAATTATGCCAAATTTATTTCCAATAAGATACATGACCAACTGTTGAAGCTGGATAGGGAGGGAGTCTTCAAATATTCATCCTATATCTATCATTTGTTCATGTATTATCAGCCAGACTACTTCCAATGCCCCATCAAAAGATTGGACTCTAAAGGGGAAAAGAGTTCTGTAATTTTCTGGACCTCAGTCTTTCATGAAGTCCAGAACTCCCCCTACTCTTACTGTGAATTTATTGACCTGTTTGTCTATCCAGTTTTTTGTCTCCTCAAGAGAGCTCCTCCTGCTAGGCTATCCTATGACATGCAGAAAATACTGCAGCTTTCAAAGAACTACAAAATAGGTGACCGGTATTTTTACCAGAATCACACTGTTATTAGGATCTATGGCTGTGAGCTCTGTCCCTACAGGCTCCCAAGATATGTGCCAATGAGACTCTTTGCCTTGGAGTATTACAAGCAACTCATAAATTCAAACTTAACTCATTTTCATAGTGCCAAGAAGAAGGCTCGCCTGAAATTCAAAGACCAACTAGGCCCCTTTGTCATGAACAAGAAAGAAGGTTGGCAAGATGTTGATCAAATACTGGGGGAGAAACTCAAGTTAAAAAGGAGTTTTTGGTGGGTCCCTTATGACCCAGATGGCTTTATTAGTGCCAGAAAAATAAAATATAGGCTGTCAGCCTATGAGCATTGTAAAATCCCACAGATTGAACAATTTTCCAACCAAGATGAGTGGGTGGCAGGGACACTAGTTGAGGAATTCACCCAAGAAGAAATTATGGAGCAAAATGTCAAAGATTTAGAAAAAAACTCTTGACTTGGATTCTTTTGAGCAGGTGATATTCAAACTGCCACATCAAGTTGGAGAAGGCACATCCACTGCTGCAGCTTCACAAGCTACCCAAGAAAGATCTACACCAGCAACAGGTACAACAAAAGGCAAGGAGGTGATGGATGCAGAACAGGAAACAGTGATTGAACAGCCTACCACCTCAAAGGAGCAGAGTCAAGGGTAGGCTCCTCCACATCAAACTGAGGCACTACAAGTGCCAGCTTTACAGATCCCTCTTAATGAGGAAAGAGGTAAAAATAGGAATAGGGAAGATACCACACCTCCAAGTGGGTTAATCCAGCAACTAGAAGCCAAAAGACAAAGAGTTGATGCTCAAGTTGAGGAAGAAATTACTAAAGAAGTGATAGAGAGCCCAAGGAATGGAAGAGAAACAAGCCAGCAAACACCTACTAGCTCATTCCAGCAAGAGCAAGAGAGGTAGCAGGGTGTGGAGGTCTCTTCCTCAAGGCAGCAAAGCAAGCACCCGCCTGGCATTAAAGCTACTTTCATGGAAATCAAGGCTCAGAATGAATTGTTAAGAGTATAGCTATATGATCAATTCCTCAAGGCAACACCCTCCAAACAGTAGAGATGAATGGCAGCCTATGAATTTAAGGAGGAAAAGATGATTCTGAGTCATTTCAAGCCTAAGATACCATAGCCCTAGACAGTTGCAGACTATATAAAGACAAGCTTAGAGGTCCTCTCCAAGGACATACACCCAATGGACCAAATATAGTTGCACAAGAAAACAGGTGAGATGGTCTATGCCACCTTAGCAGACAAGGCCACGCTGGCTCATCAACTCAAGGAGTCATTGAAAAACACAAACAGTCAATTGGATTTGGAAAGAATGTCTTCCTCTGCCAAAGATAATAGAATAAAGACATTGGAAGAAATCATTGTGGAACTAGGACATGATCCTAAGAAGGATGCTAAAGCCATCCAGGCCCTCATAAGGAAGAAAGAGGAAGATATTGCTGCACTCAAAAAACAATTGAGGATACCTGTAACCATGCACCCTCAAATTGTAGAACTTGTGCAAGAGAAAGAAGCTGATGATACCATGGATTTGCTAATGAAGATGAACCAAAGAATAATTCAGATGGAGGGAGAGTTGGAGAAAGCATTGCAAGGCAAGCAGGGAGAGTCGACCTCCCAGCCACTTCAAACAGCTCCAACTGTTGCTACTGTTCCTCCTACACAAGCAGCAGCAATCCCTCCTGTTATCCCAGCATCCACAACAACTACATCAACTACATATGCTACAGCAACAACAACAACAGCACCAAAATCTAGCATGAGCATGGAAGAAATGATGAAAGCAATCAAAGAGCTAGAAGTTTAGGTGACAGAGGTAAAAGAGGCCAAAGAATAGTTGGCCAAGCTGGAGGCAAGCTATGATAAGTCCAAGATGACAGTGGCTGAGAAACAAAGAGAAATAAAAGCCTTGGACAACAAAATAAAAGCCTTGGAGAAGGAGCTTACTTTGGACAAAACTTTGACTGAAATCAAGAAGATTTTGTGGGCCAAAATTGGCCAATCAATCACTAACCAATGGCGATCGATTCAAGCCATATATGAACAGATAGAGTTGATAGGCCTAGCTCAGTTTGAGACTCAAAGGGCTAGAGTAGCATTGGGAAATATGCCTGAGCAGGCCAATAAAATGATTCATTTCCTGAACACTCATACCAAAGAGGAGTTGGCAGCATTAGACATCAGTAGTAGGACAGATACTATTCTGACAGCAAAAAAGGTGCTGACCCTAAGAAGTTTTGTCCAAACTCTAGAAAGAAAGTGTCAGGAAATGCAGGCAGAAGTAGATGATTTCAAGTTAAAACTTGCAGCATTGCAGAGCAGAGGATTGCCCAGCCTATTAACCAGTGCTGGAAGACTGCTGACCCATGAGCAGTATACTACCAGGATGAACAATTATGTTTCAAATCAAATTACAGCATCCTCAAGTACCTCAGAGGAAACAGGGCCTCCCTCTGGACAGACTCTTTATGACAAATTAGAAAACTTGTTTTACATTGAACATGAAATAAATCATCTTTTTGAGGTTCCACCAAATTTCTATAGATACACTGAAGCTGATGAAACACTGATAAAAATACAAAGACATCAGCTGCCTACTGAGGATTGGTGGCAAGCAATGCTGGAGATTTTACCAAGGTAATTTCGGTCCTTTTCCCTCTTTTGATCAGCTTCAGATTTTGGTCAGCTACGGGTCAGAAAAATTGGGTACACAGGCCACTAGTTAAAGCATGAAGACAACAGGCAAAATAAGTCAAAGTATGACTATAACAATTTTATGAAAAAACCAAGTATGGATACCAAGGCCAGCACAAAAAGCAGTGACTCAGGAAAGCACCAGGACAACAAACATAGAAACCACAATTTAAAGACGCAGCTTCAGCCGACTCAGTTGGTCCAAAAAAGTCAAATTTCTCTGACAAAGTGAACAGCTAGTGCACCAACAATTACTGCAGCATTTATTTCTTTCATTTACTTCTTTTGAAGAGTTGGTGAGGGAACTTATTGCATGAAGACTCATCCATAGGATATTTTGTATCTCATTTTTTGTATAAATACCTCCCCATAGAATGTATTTGGGGTTGGTGATTTTCTCTCTAAGTTGTGCTGTAATTTCTGAGACTCCCTAATACAAATGGATGTTGAAGTTCATGGTTTCTGCACTGTCTGAATGTGGAAATGATGGTCTACGACCTGCTGCAGAATTCCTGTGTCATTCTGTGGAACAATAAGTTATTCTAAACTCTCTTTTATGTTTTCTATGTTTGCAAATGTCATATATGTTCCATAATCTTAGTAACAGAGAAGAAGAATAGCCTAGGATTTGTTTAAATGCACCCTGTGCTCAATCTCTGCTATTAATTATTTTTTCTTTAGGATTAGTCATAAATATGAATTCTTAACTGCTCATGTTTGCACTAATTCCTTCATTTGAATACTATTTAGGAATTCTTAATTGCTCTTGGATAATACTCATACACTTTCCCTCTGCCAGCATAATTAAAGATTCTTGATTGCCTTTCAATCCTTGACTTCATTCCATCAATCTCCAGATTTGAAAATTGTTCCATAGCTGCCTATCTTGCTCTGTAGTTCTACCATTCCCCAAGAAACACTTTTATTTGTACACCATCATCGACCCCATAGCCCAATGGATCAGACTGTCTTGGACTTGCATCCCAGCTCTGCCTGAAATCACCATCCAACAAACTTAAAACAAAACTTGTGCATCATAACTAGACTAAAATACTCCAAAACAAAGCTAAATTACATAGAGAGAGCCCTCTCTGGTTGTAGGTAGGCTAGGACCTACAGCTAAAAGATTGGTTAGTGGTTACCTCGGCCGTATTCCTTTCAGGAGGCAGGGAACAACCTGAGTGATAACAGACCTAAATTATGATGACTAGTTGATGTAAATGATAAACCATGTGTCTGAGGTATTGACTTGAATTATGTTGAGGTTATACCATAGTTCTAAAGTACTGACCTAGATTATGGTGTGGATTTAACATGTGTTTGAATTACCAACCCAAATTATGGGGAGAATATCCCATGTCTAAGGTAATGACCTAAATTATAGTACCATATTAATGTTGTTGATTTAACATGTGCCAGAGTTGTTTGCCTGATTATGGTACTTGGTTGATGTTGTCTATGTAAAATGTGTCATAATTGTTGACTCAATTATGGTAACTTATTTTATCATGTGTCACAATTGTTGACTCGATTATGGCATTTGGATTTGTTTTAACCTTTTATTAGTGAAATCTGTCAATGTGAGAATATTTGATAGGCAATATGAATAACTTTGTAGCAAAGAGGGAGAATTGACTTTTTGTAGTTGAGGTAGGTCTTCATAATTATTTTATTTGGTCATTAATGTATTTTTTAAAGCATAAGAAATTTATTGAAGGCATTTTCTTCATGTCCTATGTGAAAAAGAAAAAAAATGAATTTTTGAAAAATAGTTTTCATGCCAAATTAAGTCATGGTAGCCTCCTCCTAGTCAAGTTAGGAAAACTTCTAGAGGAACCTATTTGTACTCTCAAAAAACTATATATAGGCATCATTTCTCCCTCCTTAAATGCAATCCATTCAGTCATGTATGAGGAAAATAATTCTTCCTATTTGAGGCAACAAAATGAATATTTATAAGGTCAACAATAGAGGATAAAGGTTTGAGGCAAGCAAGCCTAGGTTTGAGGAAAGAATGAGAATCTAAGGCAAGACAAATCTGTATTTGGAAAGAAAAGATTTATAATGTAAGAGAAGATATTAGGAAAGCAAGTAAAGGTTTGAGAAGGAAAGAGAACAAAGCCTCTTTAGGCATAGCATGACTAGATTGAATTTATGTATAAGCCAAAGAAAATTAGATTGAAGTTATTAAAGGGCCAATTGACTTGAATCAGAGGGGATATGGACCAAGTTTGACGTAACTGTAGTGCTGGTGGTTTTGACCATGTATTTGACTGATGTATCTCTGTTTAATTTGATGATTTCTCTAAGGAAAAGGTTTATGGGTTTTTCCGCCATGTGGGTTTTCCCAAGGTAAACTCTTGTGTTTCTTTGTGTGGCTCTCTCTTCATGATCCTACTATCATTATTATTATGTTGACAATGTCCTTCGTGTAATTTTTTAATGATGGAATAATGAATAAGAATGTGAAAATGATCTAAATCATTTGAAGTAATTACCTATTTAGAATACCATATAAAAAATCAACATGGTATTTGAGAAAGGATTGGAGAGGAACCTTAAAGAAGTGTTTGTGATATAGTTAATGAAGGATCAAAGTTTTGTTATAAGAAGAATATAAAAGCCATAAATTTTTGGGTGTTAATCCATGTGGACCAAATGCCTTAGGAACTAAAGAGACCAAAGCTACCCCTATATCTATGAAGGTCGAGTAATTTCAAAACCTATTACAAGAGACTCATAAGACAACTGTCTCAACTGGTCTTCAATTTTGCTTGGTTACAATACTGATTTATTCATACAAAAGTCTTGGAAATCTATTAAATTTCATCGAAGTACTATGCATTCAGATCTTGAAGTAGTCAAAACAATCTTGAAAAATTATCTATCTTAGTCCAATACAAATCTCTGTAAGGAGTAAAATGAATTCCTAAATATTATATGGACCAAATTAGAAATAATACCCTTGCTTATGGAACCAAGATTCACACTGAAAAAGGGAAAGATCATGATCAAGGTCGAAGAATTCTTACATCTATGGAGAAATTTCTAGTTTGAAATTATGAGAAGGCTAAAAGGCCTCAATCTCAATCTCAAGAGGCCAAAAATCATAGTATCTAGTTGCAAAAGCTAAGGGACTGAACACTCATAAGAAAGGTGAATGAGACCTTGCAGAAGGAGACATAAATTTTAATTGAAGCATGCAAGGAGAAGTCATTAAAATATACATTGTCTAATAATGTATTTAAGCTTCTATAACTAAGGCCAAAGAGCCTTTGGAAGCAGTAAAAAAGGGGAGTTCAAAATTCTCTCTGTCTAATTTCACCTTGTAGATATGTTATGACTTCTAGGACCAAGGAATAATTCGAAGAACTTTGTTTATCATGAAATCACATTATAGTGACAAAGATGATGAGTATGAGGCCAAAAAATAATAAGTCTACTTGATGCATAGAATAAAAGGTTATGTGTCATTGTGAATTTAGATCAAAGGGTTTATTGCAACCAAAATAAATTATGGCTTTGAATACGCTCATGGAAAAAGTCTTGTCGGAGTAGGATCTTCTCCTTACTCCTATAATGTGACTAAGGACTAAATTTGATTTGTGTAAGCCTATGCTAAAATATTGTTTAAAGATAGAAATAGATTCATGGTATTTTTAATAAAGGACTTTGTTTTCTTGTCTCAATGACAAAGTAAATATCTTTGTGGAAAAACATTGACATGGTACCTATCAACAAAAAGGGAAGAATTTATTTCTCTGCAAACCCTAGAAGGCCTAAAAAAATATGGTTAAAAGGAAGTTCTCTATGATAAAATGAACATCTGTTAGTAACCTTGGGATTCTATGTTTTAACCCCATACAGAAATTACCTGCATATGAATTCTAAAACGCAGAAAATAAACAATGCGAGAGCATAACACATAAAACACATATACATAGAGATTTTCCCCTGGATCCCAAAACCAGGACTACCAGCTTGATTTTTCATTATGTTCCTTTCAATGTTACAATACATATTTATACATGCCGAAGCATCCAATACCATGGATTGAAAACCATTGCGTCCAATACCATGGACCGAAAACCATTGCATCCAATACCATGGACCAAAAACCATCGTGTCTAAAAAACATGTGTGAAAATCATGCAAAAAACCATAGGTGGGTCCACCCAACCTAACATAGGGTCCAAAACCAAAATTTTCTGGGGCGCTGCCCCGGACCACATAAAGTGCGGTTACGGGTGCCCTTAAAACCCCCTATGAACTACGTGGAAAGAATATAACACAACCCAACATTCTCCCACTTGTTGTTTTCTTTCCACAAGGGGCCACAAGAGAGCTTAGTCATTTTCCCAGCCCTGAAATGCCCATTGTCTCTCTACACCAAGAGAACTTCTCAGAGCTCACAGATTTTGTTAATGCATCTGCAGTGTTCTTCAAAGTGTCCACCTTTACCAGCAAAACCTTTTTTTCTTCTATAATATCCCTCACAAATTGATACTGAACATCAATGTTCTTTGTCTTTGAATGATATGCAGGGTTCTTTGCCAAGAAAATTACACTTTGGCTGTCACAGTCTATCCTTATAGCTTCCTGTACTAACCCCATACTTGAACACAATCTCTGCAACCAAATTGCTTCCTTGCTTGCATGAGTGGCTGCCATGTATTCTGCCTCTATAGTTGATAGTGCCACTATAGATTGTTTCTTACTCATCCAACTGACTGCTCCTCCAAATAGGTTAAACACATACCCACTTGCAGATCTTCTCTGATCCATATCTCCAGCCTAGTCTGCATCAACAAAGCCATGAATATCTAACACTCTATCCAATCTTGGTCTTCCTTGGTAGCACAGACCATAATCACTAGTGCCACGCAAATACCTGAAAACCCGCTTCACTACTGTCCAATGCTCCTTTCCTGGTTTTGACATAAACCTGCTCAATACTCCTACTACATGTGCAATGTCTGGTCTAGTATAGACCATTGCATACATCAGGCTACCGACTGCACTTGCATATGGAACACGGGACATGTCCTCTTCCTCTTCTTGTGTCTTGGGACACTGTTCAGCAGATAACCTCACACCTACAGGAATAGGAACCTTCACCGATTTACTATCTTGCATATTTAACCTCTGCAGTATTGTCTTGACATACTTCCTCTGGTTTAACCAGAGCTTCCTCTTTTCCTGATCTCTTTTAATTTCCATTCCCAAAATATAGTTTGTAGCACCAAGATCTTTCATGTCGAATTTGGAGGACAATTGGGTCTTCAAATCCTGGATAATTTCTTTGTCATTTCCAACCAGCAACATATCATCCACATACAAGACCAGATAAATAACATAGTCACCAATTAATTTAAAATACACACAGTGATTTGCTTTACTTTTGGTGAAGCCAAGTCCCTGTATAAATGTATCAAATTTCTGATACCACATCCTTGGTGACTATTTTAACCCATATAGAGACTTCTTTAACTTGCATACCTGTTCTTTATTACCCTTCACCGCAAAGCCTTTAGGTTGCTTCATGTAGATTTCCTATTCTAGATTCCTGTGAAGAAATGATGTCTTCACATCCATCTATTCTACCTCAAAATCAAAAGTAGTAGCAATAGATAAAAGTAATCTAATAGAAGTTACCTTGAAAATAGGAGAAAAAATATCACCAAAATCAATTCCCGACACCTGGGAGTAACCTTTTGCTACCAAACAAGCTTTGTATTTCTCCACTTTTCCTTCTGCATTTGTCCTCTTTTTGAACACCCATTTGCTGCCAATGGGTTTCCTTCCAGCTGGCAACTCCACTAGATCCCAAACCTCATTTTTGTGCAAAGATGCCATTTCATCAACCATGGCCTCTTTCCAGAGTTTTCCATCCTCTGAATCCACTGCTTCCTTCACAGTTCGGGGATCATCATCAGTAATAGACAAAGCAAAATTTGAATAGAAAGCAGATGGAAAATACCTTTCTAGCTACCTTCTTTCTCGAACTGATCTTCTCACAGCGGGAGTTTGTGGCTCTTCATCTTCTGATTCCTCCATTGTTGTAGAGTCTAATTCTTCCTCCTTTAGCTCAAACTCTATCTTCTTAGGTTCCTTTGGTTGGACTTCATGTTTAATAACATCTCTCACCTCTCTAAACACCACAGCTTGGCTATACACAACCTTCCTTGTTATTGGGTTCCAAATCTTATAACCCTTTAAACCATCCTTATACCCAATAAAGATGCACTTTTCATATTTACTATCCAACTTGGTTCATTTCTCCTTTGGAACATGTGCATATGCATCACATCCAAATACCCTCAGGTGTGAAAGAGAGGGTTTCTTACTAGTGCATACCTCTTGAGGAGTCTTATCCTCCAACGCTGATGAAGGTGACCTGTTGACCAGGTAATATGCAGTATCCACTGCCTCTGCCCAAAATTCTTGTCCTAACCCAGCACCACTGAGCATGCTTCTTGCCCTTTCCATCAATGTCCGATTCATTCTTTCTACAACTGCATTTTGCTGAGGTGTATATGGAGTAGTCTTCTACCGTGCTATACCACACTTCTTACAAAATTCTTCAAATTCTTTACTGCAAGACTCTCCACCATTATCTGTCTTCAACACCTTTATCTTCTTCTCTGTCTAGTTTTCCACTAGAGCCTTAAATTCTTTAAACCTATCAAAGACTTCAGATTTCTTCTTAAGGAAATATATCCATGTATTCCTTGAGAAGTCATCTATAAATGATACATAGTACACAGACTTACCCAGTGATGGAACCTTCACAGGTCCAAACACATCACTGTGCACAAGTTCTAATATTTGTTTTGCCCTCTTACTACGAGAGGGGAAACACACCCAATTATGCTTCCCATATACACAATTTCACAGAAATCAAAATCCAGAGAGCTATTACTCATACCTTCTACCATACCTTTACCATGAAGTATCTGAAGGCCCTTTTCTCCAATATGCCCAAGCCTTTGATGCCATAGCATGGTCTTCTCTCCAGAGACCACTAGATTTTCTGCTCCACTTGCAGGAACCACAGAACTATTGCACCCATCAATAACAGTGCTACCTTGTAGCTTGTACAGAGTTCCAATCTGAACTCCCCGCATCAATACCAGTGCTCCCCGAGCCATCTTGTAGGTATCATTCTCGAACAATGTTTTTACACCTGTATCATCCAGCTTGCTAACAAAAATCAGATTTCTGGCTAATGCAGGAATATGTAGAACACTTGGAAGCATTCTAACCCTTCCACCTTGCAACTTCAACTTTACTTTTCCGAGACCAACGATTCTAGCCTTCCTGTCATCACCCAAGAAGACATCACCACCATCATATTTTTCATACTCGCCGAACCACTCTCTATGGGGAGTGAAGTGAAAGGATGCACCTGAGTCAATCAACCATGCCTCATGATCTACATGTGTACTTGAAGAAGCCAAGTACACATCCCCACCTTCATCTGAGGTGGTTTTCACCTCTACAGAAGGAGCCTCATCAAATCCCTTTCCTTTGTCAGGAGCTTTAGATTTATAGTCCCTTTTGTAGTGCCCTTCCTTTCCACATTTCCAGCACACCACCTTTATAGGTTTTCCTAGAGATTTAGATCTCCCTTTAGATTTAGATCTCCCACTTGATGACTTATTTTTGTTTATGTTTTGGGTCCACCCTCCTATAGACAAGGCATCACCATTCTGGCTCTCCATATTTTTCCGTCTCATCTCCTCCATTAGCAAGGCTGAGACTATTTCATCGAATTGCAAGGCAGTTGCATTGCTACCTATTGCAATAACTAGACTATCCCATGAATCTAGTAGAGAACACAAGAAACTGATGCACTTATCTTCATTTGAAATTTTAATATCAATAGATTCTAACTGGCTTACCACAGTATTAAATGCATTTAGATGTTCTGTCATCAAGTCTCCATCTTTCATCCTCAGGTTATACAGCTTTTTCTGTAGGAATAGTTTATTCACCAGAGACTTTGATTGGTACAAAGTCCCTAACTTGTCCCACAAAGCCTTCGCCATAGCTTCCCCTGATACATTCAGCAATACTGAATCTGAGACACACAATCGTATTATGCTCTTTGCCTTCCGATCCAACTTCTTCCATTCTTCATCAGACACTCCCGTTGGTTTAGTACCCAGATCTACCGCGAACCACTGGTCTTTATCCACCAACATATCCTCCATCTTGAGTTTCCACAACTCAAAACTCTAACCATTAAATTTTTGGATCTCTATCTTTCCACTACTCGTTGTCTTCTTTCACCACCAGAATCGATCTCAAAGATCTCCCACTGAACAGGGTCTACCACAGGCCCGAGCGAAACCCCTCAGCAACAAAGGTGTCCCCTTGAAGCCAAAACTACTTTGATACCAAATGTAGGTTTTAACCCCGTACAAAAATTACCTGCATACGAATTCTAAAACACAGAAAATAAAAAATGCGAGATCATAACACATAAAACACATATACACAGAGATTTTCCCATGGATCCCAAAACCGGGACTACCAGCTTGATTTTTCATTATGTTCCTTTCAATGTTACAATACATATTTATACATGCTGAAGAATCCAATACCATGGACCGAAAACCATCGCATCCAATACCATGGACCGAAAACCATCGCGTCCAAAAAACATGTGTGAAAATCATGCACAAAACCATAGGTGGGTCCACCCAACCTAACATAGGGTCCAAAACCAAAAATTTTCGTGGCGCTGCCCCGAACCCCATAAAGTGGGGTTACGGGTGCCCTTCAAACCCCCTATTAACTACGTGGAAAGAGTATAACACAACCCAACAGGGATGTAATGACTTCTTCACAATAACAAAACGTGCTAGTAACAAAAATGTTTGGCATCCTAAAGCCTAATTGCATTAAGTTTTGTATAGACTTGTATTTCCTTGATACAAATAGGTCACCCCTTTGAAAATATCTTGTCAAGATGTCTCACACTATGCATCATTACCTGTATGAAAATGTTATTAAGATGTATGCTATATGAAGCTTTTTTTAAAGGAAGTCAAAAAAGTCATTTGCAAGTAGTTATTCAACCCTTGAGAAATTTGGTTATCAAATCTAAAGAAAATCTTCTAAAGTTGGGATTGTAATGTACCCTTAAAGTAAAATTTAAGGAGAACTAAGAATGCTGAAGGAATCCCTTGACTCTACACACTCATTGATGATTGAAATTTGATCATAGTGCTAATATATGAAATAAAATATGTCTGATAAGGAAATGACTAAATACATATGGATTGTGGCTCAAAGCAAGCCATAGCACATATAAAACATGTCACCTTTTACTCAATGAAGTGTGGTACATAGAACCTATGTATATTAGGGTCAAAAGCAAGATATTTCATATGATTACTAATGGGTATCTATGTTGCTTAGCCCCAAAATATAAAATGGATTACTTTCACTAACATATGGTAAACGAAGTTCGATTATAGTGGAAAAAGGTTGAATCATTCTTCAATTTAGAAGTCAGGCTCTCTCATTGGATAAGGTCAAATTATTTGCACCAACCCAAAGACATAAACAACATGTTGGATTGAAATTATTTATTAAATATATTATGGAATACCTTGCGTGTTATGGGTATTTGAGTACTAAGATCTATGAAATCTGTTGTTTCTTCTACTACAATGTTTAAAGAAGTCAAGCTACTTAGCTTGATAGAGCCATGAAGTATAATAGATTAATTGATGACCATAATGGTTTTCATTTCTATGAAAAAGGAATATCACTTTTTGTTTTTGACATTTTGGATATCTAGGGTCTGTAAACCCTAGCTAGAAAAAGGGTTTAGACAAGAAAGCCTTAACGTCTTTGGATAAAACCCTAGGATTAGAAATTTTCACTAAAAATAGAAACCCTAATCCTAAGAAGGAGGGAATGACATCATGCTGATGATGAGGATGTGGATGATAAAGTTGCAAAATGGACAAGGAAGCCAAGATCAAGAGGCAGTTGGAATTCTCTATAGTCCTCAAAGATAAGTATTTTATCTCTCCTCTTTGATTATTTCTAATGTTGTTACTAACTATTCTCTTGTCTTTGTATCCTTTGCTTGGTTGTAATTTATCTTCCATGACCCCCTTGTAAGGATTGCCAGTACGTGTTAAATATTTCCAAGGCTCTAGAAATAGATGGAAGAAGTGGAAGAACAAAGTAAAGCACGTGACAAGAGGACTTTCCCAGAATCATGGTCTGTGGTGAGAGATATTGTACTAGATGAGATATGAGCTCAAAGGGAGTAGGAAAATCAACAAGTTTGAAATATACCTAGATTGTGCTGAAGGGAAGTCAATGGTAACTTCCAAATGGATCTTCAATAGTTAGCATTCAATAATTAAAAATATATAATTGAGAATACAAGTTTCTTCTAGTAAGAGGGAGATGATCACAACAAAATACTTGCTCCAATGGTAAGGTACACTTTTGTTAAAATTATTATCATTTCTTTGGAATTGCACCAAGTGGACACAAAGTTTTTTTTTCTCAATGAAGAAGGAGAATAAGTGTACATAAAGATACCTTAAGGCTTTGAGGTGCATGAGAAGAGGTATCATGGTTGAAGAAGGATTTTTACTATCACAAGCATAACTATTAAACCCAAGCTTGGATTAATGGATCAAGATTCATCATATATGATTTGTCTCTAGCAAAAGTAGAAGGAATCATGTGACAAAGGGAGTTGTATTTTTATTTTTTTTTAATTCAGAAGGAGTAGAACATTGAGTTTGAGATGATGGATTGAATTTTTCATATTAGATAGCTGAAAGGAAACAATGATATATGGAGCATACTAAATTGTCACATCTAGATATGCTTCAATGTGAGAGGGAGAAATAAGTCAGGGTGATAGGAAAGTAGTTGTGATGATGAATCTAGTGAAAGGAAGCTGATGTGTTTTATGAGCCAAGGCATGTTACTAGACATGGGTTAGAGTACCAACATGGTAGAGTTGTGTTTTGGAGAATTTAGCATCTACGGATAAACACTAATTCACTAGACAAGTAGCTGTGCCTAGAACAACAGTTTAAAGTGTTTCGGACTTTCCCTATAAGCAATAGATAAGAAGAGAGGATAGAAGGCCTACCTGTAGTTCCGCTTTCCTCTCGTCTCCCTTGTATTGATTCTATCACTCCTTCCCGTACTTAATCCACTTGAGAAGTACCCTGTAAACACAACAGAAGATGAAAACTGATCAAAGCATACGATCCATTGAATATAAATGAAAGGAATCAAAAGTAATTCATACATATAAGCATTATGAAAGAACAAAACATATGGAAAAAGGTTCAAACACTTTATTAGATAGAAGAATGAATTACAACCATCAATGTCTGATTCAAAGTCATTCCTCCAGCTTGGATCCCATCCACATCACATCAAAAGTAATACAAGCTTGTGGCATCATATCATTTGCTCCAAAGTCAAGTCTCATAGCAACATTATCTCCTTACAATTCAACATAATGGAGCCCCTGATCACTTAGATGAGTGGTCAATTTATAAGAAGATGAAGGAGGTTTTGTCATTAATGGTGACATTGAATGGTCTTCCATACTTAGAATTAGTTCCATGGAGGAAGGGATGAGAGGATAGGATGCTCCTTCACTCATTCCTCATCCATTTTCGAGCTCATAGGAGTTGGTAAGACATGGAAACTTCTAGATGACTCCAAAAGATAAGAATATTCCCCAAACCCTATGTGAATTTAGCTCATTCTCGCCCAGCATAGGTGAAAGGAAGCCTAAGTGATTTGCAGAGCACCCTAGCAGTGGACTCAACTGCTCTGCAGCACACCTTCATCAGGGCTTACCTACGTTGGTCCCTCTAGAGGCAATTTCTGGACGTCTTCAAGTCATGAGACTATCTGTGAAGGAGGCATTCAAAGGGTTGACTTGTTTAGGGCATGAAACAACTGAATTTATGGTTTGATGAGCCCTAAAACACTGATATGAATGTTGGGATTTGATGTTCCCAAATGGATCTGTAACACGTTGTTCATGGAAAAAAGAGTTATAATTTGAGATTTAACAATCTAGTACAACTACAAATTTAGATTGGTTAGATAGTTCTAAAGACACTAATAGTTCATCAAGATATTACTTTAGTTTGGGCTCTACTATGATTTCCTAGATGAGCAAGAAGTAGACATCTATTGCACTCAACATTGTTGAAGCAGAATATATTAAAACTAGTTTGGTGAGTTTTGAAGCAGTGTGGATTTGAATGTTACTCATGGGACTATTTTATCATGTTCTCGAGCTGACTGTAATATATTGTCATAATCAAAGTTGTGTGAAGCTAACAATGAATTTAGTTTTCCATGAAAGGTCAAAGCACATTGATATCAAGTATAACTTCATCCATGAAATGGTGCAGAAGGGAGAAGTGAAGCTCTAGTATGCCTCCATTGATGAGAATATTGTAATTATTTTGACGAAGCATCTATCCTATGTAGAGTTTGTATACTTCAAAGATAAGCTTGGACTTATTGAGAATGCCTCTCTCATTGAGAGGGATTGATGATGAGATAACATCATGGACTGAAATTATTCATGTGTCAAGTACTATGACCTAAATTAGGGAATTTTTCCCCGTGTCAAATATTATGACTCAAATTAGGGAGAATGGTCTAGAGGACTGAAATTCTTCCTATGTCATGTATGACTTACATTAGGAATAATGGTCCTAAAGCACCAGGCTCATTTAACATCGCGCCCAAAAAATACTTTGATGAGAGTGTGGATTTTGGTGATTCACCATGTGTCAAGATGCTTGTTATAGGCCATTTTGTCACATATGGTCAATAGGCCTACAAACTAGATCAATCAAAATCCATGAACACCTTGTCATAATCCCTACACAAAACCCTAAGCATGACTCTCCCAAATATCAGAGTTTCTGACCTTGACTAATTCATTCAGTGCTTTTAAGGCCTAGCACACTTTTTAGGTTGTTCATTTCTGCACCTGCTTTAATCAGCAACAGGTTATCCCTTATTAGGGTGTGCTAATTCTATAAATTCAAGAAAAATAAAAAGAATCACGAAGCTACCTATTCCAGAAGATTCTAAGAGACCATTTACCTTGGATAAGAACTTTGAATCCTATTTGATCCTACCTTGGATATTTCACCTCTTATCCCTTAAGCTCATCCTCTCATCAAGAGTGGATCTTAAGCCTAGATTGGTAAATGGATAAGAATTTATAAACTACCATCCTCTCGTATATATTTATTACCATCCACAAGCTAGAGGTTGGCTTTTGGACACTAATCATACCCTTATGCTACTGCTTTGATCATAAGAGATTTATCATTCCCATGCCTTAGGGTGATTTTGAGGTGTACATTATGGCAAGGAAGGACAAGTCAAATTGGGAGGTCTCTACAAGATAAACTTCCACTTTTGGTTGTAAATTCTCTCCCTTTTATATTAATACAAAGAGTATACCGTTTTCATATATGTGTTATGTTATGTTTACATTCATATATTTCAATGCTATGCTGATCCATTGAATAGAGTGATTTGATAATGCTACATAGATGTTGTAGATCTTTGGCTTGTGTTGGTTGTTTGTGCAAGTTCTATTTATAGCGATTAGAGCTACGGTTGGAGTTTACATGCCAAGAGGAGAGAAGCGCTTGTGATAGATCACAAGTAAGCCTCTTTCCATTATCCAATTTCTCTAAGGATAACTTTATAGTATTTTATTTCTGTTGTTCTAGACTAGGCCACTAGGTCTACGGAAGATACTTCTGTCCATAATCATAGATTCCATATAATAAATTGGCGACCATTGGGGATCAATTCATTCCCTTAGTGGGGATCCTTGAATTTATCCCTTGTTACACCTCTTGAATAGACCTCCAGTGCCTCACTTAGTTTGAATTGATTGTAGTAATAGCTTTCATTGAGTTGCATTTGATTTTTGTGTTAGAAACTGGATTTTCCTTGATCATCACTCCCTTTTCTCTGCTAACAGAGTGTTGCAGAGCACCCTAGAATTCTCTGCACCTGCACTTTAGAGGACCTTCTCCCATGCTGCACCTGATCTAATTCTTGTTTACCTGCACTATATATCACCCTAGCCCTTTTTGCACCTGCTCTGCAGAGCACTAGTCCCTTTAAGCACCTGCGCCAATCCCTGTTGCATGCAAAAAATATGCCTTTTGTTGCCTTGCTCTTTGATTAACATTGTTCCAGCTGGTTCTACTTGTATCCTTCAGTGTGTTTTGATCTCTCACTAACCTTCACTTAGTTTTTTTTTTTTAATAGACTTTGATGAGAATTTGTTTGGATTTTTCCTAGTTAACTAGGTCATTAGTGAACTTATTGCTTGATCATTGATTACTTGAAAGAATAGTTATTATAGTCATCATTCTGTATATTTTCTTTTATCAGTAATTAGGAAAGCATCTTAGTGGAATTGAAAAGAAAAATATCTTTGCATTGCATATAGGGCTTTGATTTTGATTGGAATAGTGAAATTGAGGAGATCGATTGTTGTATCACTTGTTTGTTGCATTGTTGATTGATTTCTTCTTCCCATACTTATTTAGGCCTTTCATTGCTAGAAGGAAAATGAAAAGAGATATTTTTGTCATATTAGTTGCATAATAGGCGTGTTTAGGTGACATCGAATTTTGAGCCGTGAAATCGAAACATAATTAAGGATAAACTCTAAAATTCACTCAAATAACCTAAGGAGAATTTGTAACTTAATGATGCACATAGATTTTTGGGCTAGAGATGTGTTCCAGTGTATTTAAATGTAGAAGCTGTCGTTCTTTTCTAGCATTGTATTTTGGGGTTGATATCATGTTCCATGTATGTAAGTGTATCGAACATTCTCCACATACCTCTGGGTATATTGGATGGAGCTCCACACATGAAAAGCATATGGGAATGCTCTCATCATACAGTTACACATTAGACAACACTAACATAGACTCCACTTCCACATATCGTCGAGTATATTTTGAAAGTCCACCATAGGTTGTTATCCTCACTAAATCCTTGTCTACCTGTACGTAAACCCTTGGTTCCCCAATTTGGTATAGTGTAGTTCACAGTTTCTTGGTAAACCCTTTTTCCTAGCTACCCATTTTTTATTTATTTTTGTTGTTAATTTATAAAATAAATTAATTGACCACAAAACAAAATCCTTACTATGGAAAAACTCCTTAGTAGATCTTGGGTTGAGACTAAATGGCAACAGTTCCTGAGTATACCAATCAAGGAAACCCCTCTGATGGGAATCCTAGTCCTTTTCCTTATTTTGGAGATATTGGTGCTCCTTATATGGAAACATTGTCCCTTCTTAGATTACCATTGGTTTTCTAGTTGAAAGCCCACCATAGGTTGTTATCCTCACTAAATCCTTGTCTACCTGTACGTAAACCCTTGGTTCCCCAAGTTGGTATATTATAGTTCATAGTTGCTTGGTAAACCCTTTTTGATTTATTTTTGTCGTTAATTTATAAAATAAATTAATTGACCACAAAACAAAATCCTTACTATGGAACAACTCCTTAGTAGATCTTGGGTTGAGACTAAATGGCAACAGTTCCTAAGTATACCAATCAAGGAAACCCCTCTGATGGGAATCCTATTCCTTTTCCTTATTTTGGATATATTGGTGCTCCTTATATGGAAACATTGTCCCTTCTTAGATTACCATTGGTTTTCTAGTTTGGTTGTTTTCAACCCCTATGGTTCTGAATGTCCAAACTACTCCTCAACCGAGTTCTCCTCCACCTGAATAGTATCAACATCAAGTTGATCCTAAAGTTGACCCTTTTCCTTCTTCACTAGTTGTTTATTCATCCCTTTCTTCCTCTTCGCCCAGTGAAAGTCTTGATTCTAGTAACTAGGAAGCTAAGAAGAAGAAGAAAAGAATGAAGAATAAGAAGAAAAATAATCAAGGGAGCAACCAAGCAACCATTGCTACCCATTTAACTAGTATGGAGGAACCTTCCAATCAACCCCACAAAGTTAAATTCCCTTGCAAGTTATGTAAGGGTCATCACCTTCATAGGGATTGTCCTGGTATTCCCAAGATATTAGAAGTGTGGTTCACAGGCTCACATCAACCTTTGTTTTCAACTTCTAGAGATCATGCTGGTGACAAACCATCAACTAGTGATCATAAGATCCACGAGAAAAAGGGTAAAATTAATTTTCCTTGTAGGTTATGTGAAGGGAATAATCCTATTCACCTTTTTCCTTATATGGATGAAGCCTTAAAAGTGTTGGAAAACCTTACAACTTCTTAGCCTCAACTTCCGGTTGGTTACTGGGATCTTTCCCCTAATCCTCCACTAGTTGATGAAGTGATTGACCAGAATCCATCTCCAGTCAATCCCATTCTCTCTAAACGTGAATTCCATGAGTCCACTTCTAACCAACCATTGGTTTAGAAAATAGTTGACTTGACTCAACCTTCATTTGATCATACATTTCCCGTAGAGAGTGAATTTCATACTGCTCAGGTTCTTCTCATTTCTTCAGATTCCAATGAACTGGGGGGAAATCCTCCCATTCTGATGGCACAAAGGGACAATCCTCCCATTCCCATGATATAAGAGGACAATCGTCTCATCCCCATGATACAGGGGAGAATTATCCCATTCCCATAGCACAAGGGAAATTCTCCCACTCCTATCACGCCTCCCCCAAGTAGTATGGTGACTTCCTTTGATTGGAGTCAAACAACAGGATATCGTCTTCCTCCTTACATGCCCTTCCAATCATAGTACAAGATTATGATATTATCATGCCTATCACAGTCATAGTCGAAGGTGCATCTATTAATATTTTATCTTCAACTACTTGGCAAGCTTTTGGCTCCCCGCAGCTTGTGCATGTTACCTAGAATCTGTTAGCTTTTAATAGAGGAACCAATAAAATGTTAGGGATAATTCTTCCATTTCATATTACTTTGGGAGGAAATAATGTCTATATCAATGTGATGGTAGTCCAACGCCATTTGGATATGAAGTTGCTTCTTGTGCATGACTATGTTTATCACATGGGAGCTCTTGTCTCTTCATTATTTTGTGTGATGTGTTTCCCACATGAAGGAAGAATCATGACCATTGACAAAATTTCATTCATTGGTCCTAATCTGACTCCCAATCAACTAGCATCCCCAAATGGTCCTTATATGAAAGTGGCATATCCCCTCCCACAGATTAATTACACGGAAACCTTTTCCATGCCCACGTCTACTGATGATCTAGTAGGTGATGTAGTACATCATTTAATGGGGGCATTAGACTCTGATCTATCCATTGGATCCTTTGATATCTTCCAGACTATTTTCTCCCATATGATGAGAACCTTTTGGAAGCCATGGCCTTTTGGAGGTCATGATCAAGATACCCTGAGAAAAGTTCATTTTCTTATGTCAAGCTCATTAAAAAATGAAACAACGTCCCGAAGCACAATTCCTTTTCTTGTGTCAAGCTTGTTAAAAAATGAAACGAATTCCCTTGAGCATAGGTCTTTTCCTATGTCAATCTTGTTAAAAAATGAAATATATCCCCTTCTAATTTGAGTCTCTCATTAGATCTTGTAAATTCCCAGTCAAGTCTTTCACTTGATCTCGTAAATGAACCTTCATTCCATCTACCTGTTAATAACTAGCAGTTTATTTAGGTGAATGAAATGAAGCTTGTGGGGAATGTCCCTAGAATTGAATCATTATGTTGGGGGCACGCAGACTTATATCAAGCATAGTTTTCCTTTGTTTCAATCTTGTGTAAAAATGAAACCATTCCCACTTTACCTCTCGTGATTTCCATTTTTATCAGTCTATTTTTCCAAATGAGCCTTGGTTTTCTCATTCCATCATCACCATCTTCTTGGCTGATCATACACTTTCACTTGGTTTTTACCCTTTCTTGAGGAACAACTCTGATGAGTGGTCTTATTAGCCAAAATTTTGACCTCTACATGTTTTGAGTAGTTCCATCATGACCGAACTAGTTGCTACCTTTGATACCACTCATTCCTCCAGGAGGAGTCCTCTTTCAAATCTTTTCAGACTCCCAAAAGACAATTTTTTTTTTTAGCACATGTCTTTTATAACTCTTTAAAGTAAATGAAAATACGTCTGCTCAGTATAAGTTTAGCCCTTTTTCGGACTAAGCAAGACTATCTACGAAAAAGGAATACCATAGTTGAACATGGATAAGAGGATCTTTTGAGTATCGTTTTCTACCTTTTCGGACTCAAGAGGATATCTGTGAAAAGGAACATTTGGAGTTAATTTTTATCCTCTTTTTTAAACTCTCTAAATATGAAAAAGGAGCTGAGTTAGACCCTCATTAGACTCATTAAAACATCAAATAATGATAGACTCGTCGAACATGATGGGACCAAACCACTCCTTCTCAAGGTTCGCTAAACATATTCAGAGGGATTCATCCAAAGGATGAACTTATAGATCAAGCATATGTTATCCTCCTCAATATTTTAAAAAAATAGAGAGGTACTAACCAATAATGGTTGGGGAAATTTGGAAAATGGGATACTCTTTCTATTATGGTAGAAAGTCACTCTTAAACATGACACTCTTGCACTTCATATTTGTGATTGTTGGGTTGGGAAATATGCCTGTCTTTTGGTTTATCACACCATTTCAAAGCCTCCGCTTTCAGTTTTGGGTCAATGCCGCCAACTCCATTAAGTGTCACCAATGTGTTCAAGAGATGTCATTCAATTGATATCCGATACGATACTCTTAAGCCTTCATTCCATGACTTCCATTCCTAAACCAATTCCACATCAAGATCATTCTGTCTCAAATCATGATATCCATTTCGTGTCATTTATGGGGGATACATCAAGGCTCCCCTACAACAAGTCACTTCTTGTTGACATCAGCTTTGTTATGCAACTAGCTCACAGAATAGAAGAAGAAATAGATCAATGACTTTAAAATTATCCTCTTCAAGGGGGCAACCTCCTTTACATTACACAAATGAAAAATTATTCGATGATACAAATGACAAGAACTCCTTTCTATATATAGGATTCTAAGGGGTCACAAAATAATCAGAGCCTACATAACACTAATATTTTGAGGGCACAACAATAACAATAGTGGGCTTCTATGAGGCACAATAATAAAAATATGGGAAGTACATGGGCACACCAATACAATAAAATGGTTGCACAAATAACAATAAGGGGATACACTAGTAGTATAGGGACTTAACATGCCCCTCTCCTTCGAAAAAGTGTTGTACTCAACGCTTGAGTAGTTTTGGATGCTTCTAGATAACATTATCATCCTCCCATGCGAAATCTTGAGTGGTTAAGTTCTTCCATTTGATGAGATACTCTAAAATTGATTGATGTTGTAGTTGTCGGGTTCTTATTTTCGTGACTGATTCAAGTTCCAATATGATTTTTCCTTCCTCTTCAATTTCCAACAATATTTTTTGAAATGGGAGCTTGTTACCTATAACCTTCTTTAAGCCTGAAACATGGAAAACTGAGTGCACTTGGGAAGATGTAGGAAGCTCCAATTTGTATGCCATAGTACCAATGTTTTGCAACACCTTGTAATGACCATAGTACTTTGGTGATAATTTATTATCCTTATTAGCTTTCTTGAGGGACATTTGTTTGTATGGATATAGCCATCAAAATACCTAGTCACCTACATCAAAAATTATTTCACTATAATGTTGATCTGCATGTTGTTTCATTCAATTTTGTGCCAAAGTGAGGTTATCCTTTAAGAGTTAGAAAATTTGTTGTTAATGCTTGATGTGATCTTCCACTGCTTGAACCTTAGAATATTCTCTTAAATATGATGTTATGGATGGTGGATGATATCCATAAAGTGCCAATGAGTTACAAGATAGGGTCGGAATCATTTCTTCTTTCTCTGGGGTTGGTTCATGGTGTATATCCTCTTCTTTTTGATGTTTCTTGATCCTTTTCTTCCTCCTGTTCACAATATATTTAAAATCATTTCTTCTTAGCCAGCTTATGACCTTTAGTGTATTTTCTATCACAAATGTAACAAAGCCCTTTTCTCTTTTTTCCTCTAACTTTTGTGGTGTCAACCTTGTAGGTTGTGGAACACTAGGGGCTACAACACTTCCGTCTTTACAATTGTGAGTGGTAGACTTCCTTGTTGCCATAATTTTTCTTTCCACTTATATGGCCACCCTGAATGTCTTATCCAATGAATCAAGTTCCCAAAGGCGAACCTCATGTTGGATGTTATCCTTTAAAGTCCCTATGAAGACATTAATACTATGCTCCTTTGGAATATTGTTTACCCTTATATTCAATTTTTGGAAGTCCTTAATGTGCTCTGCCATTGAACCCTTTTGTTTGAGATTTATCAATTGGCTAAAGAAGATGTTTCTCTTTGTATCTTCATAATGTGCTATCATTTCCTCCGTAAAAATTGACCAGGTGACAAGTGGTTTACGAGAACAAAGGCATATATACCATACAAACTGATTGGGTTCTAAATATAAAGATTCAATATGTACATTTGGTGAGGGTTGCACATCATGTAGATCAAAATATTGTTCCATCTATAGTATCCAAGTTACTGAATCCTTGCCATCAAAATTCCTCATATCTATATTTGGAATATGGTGGGTCTTCAATCCAATGTTAGATTTATGAAATCATGATTAACATTTATTTTGTTCTCATCATGAGTTTCCTCTATTACCTTTTTGCCATTAGGAAGCCTTTCTTGTAGCAAATTTGTCCAACCTTCCTTCAAACCTTTCTATCTTTCTTCAAATATTCCACGTTTCCTTTCAATTCTACTTCTATACCATTGATATCAGCTTCCATGTCATAGATAAAACTATTTATCTTAGCTTTGATCACATTCTCCAAATCATCCATCCAATTTTACTTACTAGGTGTTTCTATTTTCTGGATTCGGTTCATTCTTTTTCTTGCTTTTAGGCACTCGATATTTAAATGACTGTAACTCTATAATTTCGTATCTCCAAGTTTTGAAGTTTTTTCCTATGGTATCCCTCTAAGTCCTCTTTCCAACCCCATAGTTCTGATCGATATTGGATTCCCCAAGAAAGAGTTATGCCCAATCTCCCATGATGACTTGATTATAGACTAGTTTAGTAGAGCGAACTTGTACGACATGTCACATGTAATTTTTTTGAGTTTTGGCCCTAAAAATGATACCCAAAAAACTACAGCCTGTCCTCTTTCTGTCATTTTTTACAAAATTGGAATCTGATACTTAGAGAGAAAGTTATGACGATTTTCCCTAAGTCACCTATTTGAGATGGAATTTTGGAGCCTACAAAAACCCTAACTTCCTTAGCTCATATCTCCAAAAATATAGTGTGAAAAGATCTGTAATTTGGACAAGAAGTTCACCAAGATTTCGACTCAAATGGATTTTAATTTCAACTTCTAAATCTTCGTAGAAAAAAGTGATAGCAAAAATTCCACAATGACTTTTTTGAAGCAGCGAAACCCTAGAATCCAAAGCTTTGATACCAAATGTTATGTAACCAACTCACATAATAGAAGAAGAAATAGATCAAGGACTTCAAAAGTAGCCTCTTCAAGGGGGAAATCTCCTTTAAATTACACAAATGAATGATTCTTTGATGATACAAATGACAAGGCCTCCTTTCTATATATAGGAGTCTAATGGGTCACAATATACTCAAAGCCTACATAATAATAATATTGTAAGGGCACAACAATAAAAATAGTGGGGCTTCTATGGGGCACAATAATAACAATATGGGGAATACGTTGGAACAAGAATACAATAATCAGGTTGCAATAATAAAAATAAGGGGCTACACTATTAGTATAGGGACCTAACAAGCTCTTTATCTAGGAAGTTGACTTAGAAACTCCTTTTTTCAGTACCTTGGGGCTTGCATACATCAATGGAATTTTTCCTTGCTCTCAGAAACATGTTTTCATCATTTTCTTTTGACCAAAAATTTCTATGTGGTGTTCGACTTCAACTCATTCATTCACACCATACGGATTGTACTGTTGTACCTTGAGATCCATTAACATCATTAGTGGCATCCTCCCTATGAGGGGTCAAGAACACTGTAGACTATTAGCCTGATCCATTTGGTAATGGAGTCTAACTGCAATCTTCTCTGACCTGTGACGTTCTCCAACTGAAGCCAAACTGTTGCAATGTAACCAATATAGAGATTAAAAATAAAATCCACACTAGAAAGATAATACTGCAACTAAAAATTGAAGCATGCTCATTCCTATGAGCTTATTTATATACAAATAAACCCACTCTAAGATAATCCCTGAAAACATGAATTAGGTGATACTAAAATACCAATGCAACCAGTCCAATAGCTTCTCAATTGTAGCTTCTTAACTGTGCTTCAGCAGAATCAAAACTGGAACATGTAAGGCCAATCGACACTGATTGTAGGCTTGATCTTCACAACTTAAACATGATCAAAACTCTGTAGTGAACAATTCCTCCTATAGACAACTATGTGATCATGAAAGACATGACTTATTGGCTAATCTTCAAAGTATTCTGTAAATTGATCATCATCCTTGGACAGTTCATATATGCTTTTGTTGCCATAATACAGTTTCAACTATGAGTAATCAAACCCATTCTCAAAGAAATCCTTAATATTAATATCAAAAGGCAACACTACCACTTCTCGTTTCAACTGACAAAGGTTCTAAAAGGATTGATTTTGACATTGGAAATTGTGGGACTGAATTTGAACTTCTAAGGCTTGAAGATATTTCTCAAGTTTTTCAACAAACTCTTCTAAAAAGTTGGTCTTGGCTTCAGAGCTACATTTGCATGACTTTAAATAAATAGGTAAAAAATTTGAGAAAGCATCATCAATTTGATCATCATCAAAATTATCCTAGTATTATTTGAAACCTTCAATAGAAATAGGGTCTGCCACATACCCTGTCATCTTGTTTAACAAGCAACCAGAATCAATAGTTTAAGCTCAGAATGCTTCAAACAGTGGAGTTGCCATGAGTGTTCTACAATCTGGATTCTCTAACAATGGAATCTTCTAATGAAAAATATATAGCCTTTTGATGTCCATATTTCCTGGGGAAGATAGATTTTTCACTCACCGACAATGATGCCAATATGTTAGCACTCCATAATATTCTTTGGCTATAAGAAGGAAACCCAAAGGTAACCACAAACCACTTGCGAAATTGGAGACTAGCCCTTCCAATTCTAGAGAGGGCTCTCTCTTTCAACTCAGTCACTAAATACTGGTTTCAATGAAGAACAATGGCTAGATATTTGGAAAATAACAAAGTTTATAGGTGTGGTGGCAAGGCAGAGAAAAACCCATTGGGCATGGAGTTAGTAAAAATTGAGATCAATGATGTGGTGGGTTCTCGGTGAATTGGGAAACGTTGTTCAGAGGAAAGATAGAAACACTTCCTTATGCCAATTAATATTTGCAGATGTGAGAATAATAAAGAAAGGAGATAACCATCTCAAGGCATCAAACAATGGATGAATCCTAAAAAGATTATGGCAGAAAAAACATATGGAATGTCTAAATGACTGCAATAGAGCATCATTAAATAAATGAATTATGAAACATGTTTTTCATTTAAACATCATATGAAGAAATATAACATACACAAAATAGGAAACACTCACATAAGAGAGCTGAATCACATGAATCTCTGAAGATATTTAACTAGGTACTTCTGATCCACCAATTCCACTAAAACTCTGAAAAAATTACAATATGCATAGTGTTATTTCCTCTTCAATATAAAGTATTTTCCATGTATTTACATCATTATATGCAATGAGGAATTCGAATTATCACTCTAGGTGGTCGAATTCACTTCATAAAAGTTGAATGGTCTAGATGCAATACATCTTCACTTGCTATGTAGAAAAAATAGAAACTGCTATTACAATTTAGAAACATCAACTCAAACAATGCATCCTTATTTAACAACTCAAACTACATGATTTTAAACCTATCAACATGATTTTAAACTTATCTGCACTTTTACAACAACTAAAATTAATTCTAGAAGTTTCAACATTCAAAATTTTCGAAAATAACATTCACTGATATGTTTGCATAACAGTTGCGCAGTAGATCTACTACGAAACAAAGACTGAATTTATGGAAAAATAGTGGTCCAAAAATAACTCGTGTATCCTGAATTTGGAAAAATGTTTCAAAAATGAGTGAGGTTTTTGTAGGTACGAGTCTCCTTGATAGAAACCTCTCTCATTTTCCAAAAATACCTCTCCCTATCCTCACAATCGACACCCAAACATCATAACTAAAACATGAAATTCCAAAACCTGAAAAATAGATTGTAAAGATGCATTTGAATCTTCCAATATATGACAACTATGAAGAAAATTAAGGATTTTTTTTTCTTTGGCTCATTATTGGAAAATACCTCTTTCATTTTTCCAAAATTCATCTCCATTTGGTTGAAAACAACTTTTGAAAATGATCGAAAAACAATCAATTTCGTAGCAAATTCATAACAAGTCCAAGTAGCCCTCCATGCTCTGTATGTTTTCACACCTCCTCTAGAGAAATGGATCAAATGGGTAAGCTTGAAATTCCTGTGTGATGGTGTAGAAATCTTTAAGTAGTCTCTCCAATGCTTGAAGACCTCCTAGATGAATAGTAAGAGGAAAATACGATTTTATTCCTAGATTATAGGAACCTAACAGGTGGTTTCTCTCATGTTTGTTAACAACTTACATCATTGGTCGGTAATCAGACGATGCCTTCCATGTTCAACTCTAGCTCATTTATTCGCATGGTTAGACTCATACATTGGGTGATCAAGTGAACAACATAGAAGACCCTAGATCTAGTTCCATCCATCCAAGTTGTGATTTCAGGAATAATGCAAGCTTACAAAGCATGATGGCTATGATCATAGAATCATCCAATCATGGGTCCACCCCTTTTCATTGGTTGACATGTATTCTTGATCATTGTACATGTAATTTTAGCTTATGTGCTGAGCATGACTATGCCTCCCTCAACAAAGATATCATGATGAAAATGTATTGTAACAAATGATGATCCGACTAGTTGTTCTTGATCCGAGATTGTCACAAGGTAAAGCACTTTAGTCATTAGTTTCCACTTTTGAATTTCGCTTTAGGGGAAAATATGTTATGGACCATTTTGTCGCACATAGTTAATAGGCCTACAAACTGGATCAATCAACATCCATGAACACCTTGTCATCATCCCTACATAAAGACCTAAGAATGACTCTCTCAAATCACTCAGTTTCTAACCGTGACTACTTCATTTTAGTGCTTTTAAGTCCCAGTGCACCCTGACCCTTTAGGGACCTATTTCCAACAACACGTTTCTCAGTTCTGATCAACAATAGGTTGTCCCTTGTTGGGGGTGTGCTGATCCTAGAAATTCAGGGAAAATAAAAAGAATCCTAAACCTTCCTCTTCCATAAGCTTCTAGTATTTGTTACAACCATTTACCTTGGATAAGAACTTCGAATCCTATCTGATCCTACCTTGGAGATTTCACCTCTTATCCCTTGAGCTCATCCTCCCATAAATGTAGGAATTTATAGGGTAAGTTCCTCAGACAGAACACTAGATGACATCGCTCACAAACAGATCACATATCAATACACCAGTATTTTGACGTGGTTAAAACCCTCAAATAGGGAAACAGTCCACGGCCTGAGCCAATGCGGCCACTTCAGGCAATATATTAATAAAAGAATGAAAATTTACATAAGCTTCTCTCATGAACGGTTACCCTACAAATGACCCTCCATGCTCTTTAAATAGAGATCATGGACCAATCTGGTGTTAAGCCATGGATCAAGTGTCGATAATACCAAGGAGAGAATGAACCGTCGGATCACTACATATCGTGACTGTCGGATTGTTAGTTACAAAAGTACATAGTAAAGAAACACACTTTACCTAACTCTACACTAGACCAAGTTATACTTAACTATTTCCTATGTGTCAGAATATCCTAACATCCCCCCTTAAGAACAACTTGGGATAGGATTGAAGGATTTACAAATATGACACAATAGGAGAAGGAAGGAGGCACTAGAGCCTATCCCCCCTTAGTGACAACTTCCTGAACTCCAACCATAAATCGAAGGTTAGTCAACTTCGCCTCTGTGAGAGCCTTTGTAAAGATGTCTACAACTTGATCATCTGTTGAACAATATTTCACTTCAAGAACATGGTCATGAATGAGCTTTCTGATGAAGTGCATGTGCAGTTCAATGTGTTTTCTACACTAATGTTGGACTGGATCTTTACATAGTTGAATGGCACTTTTATTGTCACACCAAAGTACAATCGGATGCTGCTGCTGAAAGCCAAACTCTGATAGGATCTGACGAAGCCACAAGGCTTCCTTACTAGCTTCTACGGCACCACGATACTCTGCTTCTGCTGAAGAAAGAGAAATGGCACCTTGTTTCTTGCAAGCCCATGTAATAGGTCCTGAACCAAGAGTGAACACATAATCTGCAGTAGACTTCCGATCATCAGGGTCACCAGCCCAATCGGAATCAGTGAAACCAACCAATAGAGGAGATGCTTTAGCACTGTAATGAATCCCAAACTAAACTGTACCTCGAACATAACGAAGTATTCTTTTAGCTGCTTTCCAATGACTTTCATGTGGGTTTTTCATAAACTGAGCAACAAGGCCAACGGCAAAGGAAAGGTCAGGACGAGTATGGGTTAGATACAAGAGTTTTCCTACAAGTTGATGGTATAAGGTAGCATCAACTTTAGGGGAAGTACAAGTGACTGAAAGTTTGACTCTAGATTGAAAGGGAGAAGGGGCTGGCTTACAGTCTTCCATGTGAAAATGGCGTAGAAGATCACAGGCATACTTGGACTGGGAAAGGGAAATACCTTCCTTGGATTGTGAGACTTGAAGACCAAGAAAATAATGCAAGTGTCCTAAGTCTGTCATTTCAAACTTATTTTTAAGGCTGGACTTCACATGGTTGATAAGGTTGGGATCACTACCAGTGAGGATAAGATCATCAACATAAAGAACAAGAATGATAAGAGACTTTCCCACTTTCTTGGTGTAGACAGTACTGTCAGAATGACACCTAGAAAAGCCAGCTTCTAAAAGAAAGCTATCCATTTTGGCATACCAAGCCCAAGGAGCTTGCTTGAGACCATAAAGGGATTTCTTAAGCCAACATACAAGGCTGGAGTCTGTTTGTATAAAGCCAATAGGTTGTTCCATATAGATTTATTCATGCAAGTCCCCATGCAAGAAGGCAGATTTAACATCCATCTGATGGACTTCCCATTTGAAAGAGGCAACAAGGGAAAGAACAAGGTGGATAGAGTTCATTTTGGCAACAGGGGAGAAGGTTTCAGTATAGTCAATGACTTCAACTTGTGAAAAACCCTTAGCAACAAGACGAGCTTTATGTTTATCAACGTTCCCATCTAGTCCATAATTGGTTCTGTAAACCCATTTTCATCTAACAAGTTTTCATCCCTTTGGTAGAGGAACAAGATCCCATGTATCATTTGCCAATAATGAACGCTATTCTTCATTCATAGCTGCATCCCAATCTGGATGGCCTGAAGCTTCTGCAAAGGTGTCAGGATCATAATTCGCTGATGCTTGAGCCAGTAAAGAAGAGGCTCTTTCGAACTGAGAACGTGTATGTCGCTGATTTGTAGGATCACCGGCAAGATCACCTACTGCATCCCGAGTAGCACAGACCCATTTTGGAAGCTAAGGAGCTAAAGGAGGATCCTGAGAAGGTGGGGGAGGATTTTCATCCTCGCTTTCATCATATGAAGAAGAAATATTTTCAAAAGTAGAAGAGATAGGGAGAGGTGGCACATCCACCGAACTAGGCTCATAGGCTGATATATCTTCAACAAACTTTACATCTCTTCTAATGATAACAGTCTTGGACTTAAGTGGAATAAGTCTATATCCTTTGACATCTTCAGAATATCCAACAAAAATACATTTTTCAATCTTAGGTTCTAAAGCTTTATGTTTCTCATCTGGAATATGGGCCCATGCTTCACTTCCAAAAACATGAAAGTGACTTACATCTGGTTTAATTGAGCTCCATGCTTATTCTGGAGTGATATTCTTTAAAACCTTAGTAGGAGTATGATTTATTATGTAATTTGCACAGTTAATTGCTTCTGCCCAAAAATTAAGACCAAGTCCTTTAGATTGAAGCATACAATTAGCCATTTCCTTTAAGGTGCGGTTCTCCCTTTCAGCTACACCATTTTGTTGTGGAGTATATGGAACAGTATGTTGCATTTGAATTCCATTCTCAGTTCAAAAGTTGATGAATTTGTTGTTAACATATTCTCCGCCATTATCAGATCTTAGCTTAAGAATTTGATGTCCAGATTGTTTTTCAACAAAGGCCTTAAAGGCCAAGAACATGTTAAATACTTCACTCTTGAGTTTTAAGAAGTATACCCGAGTGCGTCTGGAGAAATCGTCAATGAAAGTTAAGAAATACTTGTAGCCAGAGAATGAAACAACTAGAAGTGGACTACATAAATCACTATGCACAAGCTGTAAAGGGGTTGAGGTGTGCCAAGAGGCACGTTTTTCAAAAATATCCCGATGATGTTTTCCGAGTACACATCTGGAACAAACACCATCTCTACAAGATACCATTAGAAGACCTGTCACCATATTTTCTTTACATAGATTCTAAAGGGAGCGATAGTTTAAGTGACCAAATCACTCATGCCAAAGTTTGCTCACTTCATCGTTATGCGCAACAAATACCGAGGGAATATTTGATGACCCAAGGTTGTGAAACTTATACAACCTTGTAGAATCATCAGCAATGCCAGTAGCTAAAATCTATCTAGGATCTCTTAGGTCCTTAATTACAACATCATGAGGTGAAAATTCAACGATTTTACCTTCACCTGAATGAGTTATCTGATATACAGATGGAAGGTTGCAGGATAAGGTTGGAACACATAATACATCATTAAATTGACCATTGTCTATATGAACAGTTCCAATCCCTACAACACTAAGAGATCTATCATCACCAACATATATATTTTTGGTGTTACAATCATTTAAAGAAGAAAACATGGCTTTGTTTTTGGCCATGTGATAAGAAGCTCCAGAATCAATGAGCCACTCATGAGAATGAGAGGAAGAAGATACATTTAGTGCATAGCCAGACCGAGATGCTTGACAACCACATGCAGAAAGTGCCATTCCTGAAGATGAAGTTGAAGTTGAAGAGTGCTCCAAATGGATGTTATGCTTCTTCATTGCTGCTTCCAAGGCTTCCATCTTCTTAAAGCATTTGGATTCTAAGTGGCCATCTTGATTACAAAAGTTGCAATGTTTATCAGTCTTCTTCCCTTTGTTTTTATTTGCCTTATCATTTTGTTGAAATGATTTTTCATTTTGAGGATGAAATTGCTTAGGACCCTTGTTTGGTTTAGGACCATTCCTTTTAGGATACAACTTCTTAGGATTCTTTGAATTTGGTTGTTGTTGAGTGGCTAAGGCTTTCTTAGAAGAGTTTCCAAGATTAAGAAGACCAAGATGTAAGAGTTTTTCTTGTTCTCTTATTAAAGAATCACAAAAGGAATCAAAGGAAGGGGACTTGTAGGCTTGTCCTTGAGAAATGAAGGCTTCTCTTTTAGAATGGAAGGTGGAAACAAACATAGAGTAAGCTGGTCCCAACTTAGTAAGAATGGAATAGATAAGGTTACTATCTTCTTTCTTAACCTTAACACCTTCCAAGAGAAGTCTAAGGGTCTTGAACTTGGACAAAAAATCTTCAATGCAAGAAAAATTATTGGGGTCCAATGTAAGCAACTCATTTTCGAGTTGATGGTCTTTAAGTTCATTTTTAATTCCAAAAACTTTAGTGATATGTTTCATTGCTTCCTCAGGAGTATCAAGTTCTGCAATATGGAATCTAAGATCTGGAGAAATAGACATTCCTATCAACCCTCGTGCTTGATCTTGCCTATTTTCCCATTTAGCTTCCTTATCTTCATCTTTCGGTTTGGTTTCTTGGCTTGAGGCTATTCTGTAGAGACCTTTACTTCTAAGTAAATCCACAATGTAGGACCACCATGGAAGTAGTTGGTGCTGTCAAGAATAACTTGGCATGGACTTTCCATTTTAATAGAAACTGAAGCTATAGATGCTAAAACTAAGTGTTCCAATGGAAATATATCGAAAAATTAGGCTGGTTAAAAAAAAAGGCTCTGAAAACGGCTTTTGGATGAAGAAGTTATGGCTTTTTGAAGAAAATTTGATGAAGATGCCGACGAAGTGCAGGAATGTGCGGAAATGAATGATAATGTTAAAAAAAATCCACCCTCTTTCCAAACTTAATCTAATTATCTCAACAAAAAGAAGACTTGAACTCAAGACCTCTATTCTCATAAAGTAGCTTTGGACCAAGTGAGCTAAACTAAAAGTTTAGGAATTTTTGGAAAAGAGGAAGGGGTTTTTTTTTTCTTTTTTTGTCGCTGAAGCTTTGGGCTGCGTGCTTACTTGAGAAAGCTCTTTTTCCCTACAAAAAAAAACCACAAAAACCCAACATGGACATACAAAAAAAAAAAACCCTATGGCTCGAAGTTAGCTTTAGCCGGAAACTAAATATTTTCCTCAATGTTTCTGATTTTCCGAGATCACTCTAAGGCGCAGCGGAAAAGAGCATACGCATGAGAAACATCCTTCCTTTTTGTTTCTGATTTGCCCATATTGCACAGAGTCACGGGGCAAAGAGCATACGTAGAAATGAAAGGTATAGATCCAGTAATAAAAAACAAAAGGCTAAATAAACCGAAACCGAAATAAACAGAGAGAAAATAACTGTAAACTGCAAATAAACACTGTATACCTCCAAATCTTAAAAATGACGTAGCTAGGGCTACCAGAAACCTTTTCGCGTGAAATGAAAGGGGTTCCTCACTGGAACAGATGCTCCTAACACAATATAGAAGTCCTCTCGGCCCGAAAGTAGTCAGAAATAGTAGATCTAGGAAACAATAGTCGGATACAGTTCTACCGGCTTCAGATTTGGATCACGAATGGACGCGGCCCTCAAATAGCTCTAATACCATGTAGGAATTTACAGGATAAGTTCCTCAGACAAAACACCAAAGGACAATGCTCACAAATAGATCACAGATCAATACACCAGTATTTTGACGTGGTTAAAACCCTCAAATAGGGAAACGGTCCACGGCCTAAGCCAACGCGGCCACTTCAGGCAATATATTAATAAAAGAATGAAAATTTACATAAGCTTCTCTCATGAACAGTTACCCTACAAATGACCCTCCATGCTCTTTAAATAGAGATCATGGACCAATCTGGTGTTAAGCCATGGATCAAGCGTCAATAATACCGAGGAGAAAATGAACCGTCGGATCACTACATATCGTGACCGTCGGATTGTAAGTTACAAAAGTACATAGTAAAGAAACAAAATTTACCTAACTCTACACTAGACCAAGTTATACTTAACTATTTCCTATGTGTCGGAATATCCTAACAATAAATAGTATATCTTAATCCTAGATTGGTAAGTGGATAAGAATTCCTAAACTACCATCCTCTCCTATATATTTACTGTCATTCACAAGCTAGAGGTTGGCATTTGGACATTAATCATACCATTATGTTGCTACTTCGATCATAAGAGAGTTATCATTCCCATGCATTAGGGTCACTTTGAGGTGTACATTGTGGCAAGGAAGGACAAGTCAACTTGGGAAATCTCTACAGGATCAACTTCCACTTTTTGTTGTAAACTCTCTCCCTTTCATATTAATACAAAGAGTATATCATTTTCCTATATGTGTTATGTTATTTTTACATTCATATATTTCAATGATATGTTGATCCATTGAATAGAGTGATGGGATAATGCCACATAGATGTCGTATATATTTGGCTCGTGTTGATTGTTTTTTTTAGAATAGTGATCAGAGCTACCGTTGTAGCTTACAAGACAGGAGGAGAAAAGAGCTTGCGGCAGATCACAAGTAAGCATCTTTCCATTCTCCAATTTCTCTAAGGAGAAATTTATAGTCTTTGCTTACTGTTGTTCTGTACCAGGCCACTAGGTCTAGGGAAGATACTTTTGTCCATAGTCGTAGATTCCGTATAACAACGATGACCCAAATTATGGTGGACCAAGACTAGTCTGGATGCCATGTGTCAAGTATTGACCTGAATTATGGTCACTAGTCGATGCTAAATGATACACCATGTGTTTGAAGTATTGACCCAAATTGTGGTGAGGTTATATAATAGGTATAAAGTACTGACCCGAATTATGGTGTTGACGTACCATGTGTCTAAAGTACCAACCCAAATTATGGGCATAATAGGCCATAAGTATGAGATACTAATGCGAACAATGGTACCATATTAATTTTGTTGATTTACCATGTGCCAGAGATATTTGGCTCGATGATGGTATATGTTTGATGCTATTTATGTATGACGTGTCATAATTATTGACCCGATTTGGTAATTTGTTTTACCATGTGTCAAAATTGTTGACCTGATTAGGTTACTTGGATTTGTTATAACCTTTTCTTAGATAAATTTGTCAACATGCAAACATTTGATAATCATTATGAATACCTCCCTAGCTAAGAGGGAGTGTTGAATTTTTGTAGCTATGGTTGGTCTTAATAATTATCCCATTTGCTCACTAATGTATTTTGCAAAGCATAAGAAAATTTTAAAGGCATGTTGTTCATGTACTATGTGAAAAAAGAAAAAAATGAATTTTTGAAAAAAAAAATTGGCTCCAAATTATGTCATGTAGACCTCCTCCTAGTCAAATTGGCTTAGCTTCTAGAGTCACCTATTCGGCTTCTCAAAACACTATATATAGGAATACTTTCTTCCTCCTTCAAGCCAAGCCATTCAGTCATGTCTGAGGAAAATAGTTTGTCCTATCTGAGGAAATAAAAGGAATATTTTTGGGGTCAACAATAGAGGACAAAGGTCTGAGGCAAGCAAGCATAGGTCTGAGGGAAGAATGAGAATATTAGGCAAGCAAAATATGTTAGTGGAAAGAAAAGATTTTTGATGCAAGAGAAGGTCTGAGGCAAGAAAGCAAAGGTTTGAAAAGGCAATTGAACATAGCCTCTTTAGGCATACTATGAGAACAAATTTACGTCTATGCTGAAGCAGTTCAAATTGAAGTTATTAAAGGGCCATTTAACTTGACTAGGAGGTGTGTTGGACCATGTTTGACCTAGATATAGTGCTAGTCTGTTTGACCATGTATTTGACTAATATATCTCTATTGAATTTGATGATTTCTCTCACAAAAAGGTTGTTGGGTTTTTCCCCATGTGGGTTTTCCTAGGGTAAGCTCTTATGTTTATTTGTGTGGCTATCTATTCATGATCCTATTGTTATTATTATGTTGTTGATGTCTTTTGTGTAATTGCTTAATGATGGAATAAGGAATAAGATCATAATTAAGTGATACTTTAAAGGACCTAAATAATAATAGTAAAATATATGGGATAAAAATAGATTTTAATAATATATAATTAATGATAATGAGTTTTAACTATGTCCATTTAAAAAGAAGTCTATGATAAATATAATTTTTTTTAAAGTCTTACTGTAGGTTATGTTTCAAAAGTTTTCAAAGATTGGAAAGTGGAGGAAAACATTTATTTATTTATTTGTCCAGTTGCCTGAGTTCTTCAGAGATTATATCATGCTTGACTTATTTCTTGAGAAACCATGGCCTAAGGGCATCTACGCTATCAAAATCACCCAGTGACCACACCCGACTTGAGCCACGGCAACCCTTAACATAACTGGATTTTTGTTACTGAGGTTTGAACTGGTGACCTTCACATCACAAAATGACCTAACAATACACCCATCACCATCTATTCTATGCCCATGAACAAAAATATATATAATTTAAATAAAACATAATTTCTTTTTAATAATAAAATATTACTTTTTAAAATCATTTATAAAATTCAATTATATCTTCATTGCATTCTAATATTGGAAAGGGGAGGAAAAGAAAATTAAGTTAAAATATAAAATTATTTTTAATAATTAAATATTACTTTTTAAAGTATTTATAAAATTCAATTATCTTTTTCCCATTAAAATCTCTGACGTATTATGTCGTAAAACTGCTTCTGCTTGGCTAAGAGCTCGTCTTCCTCGGACGTAAGGAAACAGGTTAACGGCCCAAGACCCAGAGGCATCTGGCAGGAGTGAGAGCCTGCTCCCGATTACGGACCGCCAGCAGGGTTATGCCAGGTGGCGTGGTTTTCCTATTTAACAGTGATGAGTCAAACCCAGCAATCGCGGATAGCAGCCAGAGATGGCTGTCCTCACTGTTGGTTTGACACCTGAGTTGATAGGTTTTACCACCTTCGGGAAAAAAATATAAAATTATAAGATTTTAATTAATAAACATTAAAATACAACCACTCATACAATGTGGGGATAAAATAGGCCAATACACCAAGTGAACACACTCTCTATTGTGCGGGATGGTTACAAATGAAAACATGAAGCGCTAATGTGGAGGACGAACTTGGTTTTTAATTTTCCCACCAATGGGGGGATGGGACTCCATATCACGGTGGGCATTTTGTTTCGAGATTTATCTTGTAAATGAAAAGTTATAATTAATAATATATTTATATATTATCATAGTAATTAAGTTGGTATGGTAAATTGAATTTAGTTTAAGTGATGGGATAAATGTTACTATATATTTTTTTAATGTTAATTTTTTTAATTGGTTTAATTTTTTTTACATATTAAGAAAGAGAGGTTGTAATGTTTTATTTTGTTTTGTTAAATATTTTGACTTTATCAAATTACATAAAAATAAAAATAAAATAAATAATAATTATAATTATTAATAAAATATTTTGATTTGGTAAAATTACGTAAAAAAATAAATTATAATTAATAATTAAACTAGCTAAGATTCATCTTAATTTGTTATCTAGTTTTGAGAAAAATTAAATCTCTTGAGATACACACTTCTTTTAAAATGAAGAGAAATTAAATCTAAACTAATAATAATAAAATTTAAAATTTAATATAAATAAATATCAAATTTGTATTCTTATATTAAAAATAATACATATAATAATTTATGATAGAATAATCCTTATATTTATTAAAGCTTTTCGCAAATAATCCAATCATTAAATGATATAAGAACTACATGATTTTAAATTCATATTCATTTTTTAAGTATTATTTGTTATTTCGATGCTAAACGCAGTTGAATCCCAAAATGATATCTAATACAATCACCATGTTGATTTCATTTACAATCATTTACATATTATTAAAAAATATACATATTTATTATAAATAATATTTATAATATATTATATTAAAATAATATAAAATATAAAATATCAATAACTAAATGAATAAAAATGTAATTATATATATTTATATTATTTTATTTTATTTATTAATATAATAAATTTAAAAAATATATATATATCAAAATATTTTAATAATATCTCTGGATTGGGATGCGAGCTAAACAAAGGACCACTATGGGACTTAAGTGACAATAATGGTTAGTGGAAGCATTAAGGTTGGGGTGGCGTGGCCACCCTCACACATGCAGAAGCATGCGTAGTATGTGCAAGGGTAATTGTACTAAGAGAAGGTGGTCGAAGGGGCATTCAACGCATGAGAAGAGGGTTAACATTGAAACCATAGACGTTTCGAGGGACTTGGTTAGGATTTTTTAGGGCGCTAAGGAGGGGATATGGGAGAAGTTCGAGGTTGCAGGAAGGGGAGAGAGGGAGGTTCTCTTCCTAGTCTGGGCAAGTCCACCCATGTGGTTCAACCTCAAATTTCAAGGGCATGTTCTAGACGACTTTGAAATTTACATTATGCATATGGTTACTTGTCTCTACAAGATTTTTTTTTTATGAATTATGGTTGTTTCTCTGTTGGGTTTATGGATGTATGGGGTTTTTTGGTTGTCAATTGGTCTCGTATCATCTTTGTTATCCTTCAACTCGGGGGTGGGATGTATCAAACTAGTTCTTATGGTGTTGTTGTTGGCTCTGTCGTGGAAACTTTTTTTTCAACCTGATAATGGGGCTTAGGGAAATCTTGGAACCAACTTGTTTCCACACTCGTCCCACAAGGGTGGGGGCGAATTATACCCAGTCCTTTGTCACTCGAGGGGGAGGGCTTCATATATGCTTGCTATCAAAAGCATAGATTAAGATGGGGTGGAGGTTCTCTGTATTTTTATTTTGGTTCTTCATTATATGGAAATATTTTGGTTTTTTAAAATTAAAATTATGTTTCTCCATGGATTCTTGGTAGATATCGTAGGTACTTGGTACTCAGGGATCCCCACGTGTGGGAATAATTGTCGCCAATGGTGGAATCCTATAGCTTGTGCTCCAGTGCAGACCATTGACAAAGGGCGAGGCCTCACTGATCACTGGGGGGTAATTTGTAACAGGGAGAGAGGAAACAAAATGACGCACTCCCATAGCGGGTCCAAGTCGAGTGCTCGCAGAGGGAGAGGGTGAAGCATGGACTACTCCAGTCCCTGTGGGGGCAGGGGTCATTGATGAACCTTCAAAATGAGAAGTGATGCTTCCAATGCTTACAAATTTGGCACACAATCTCTGGCTAGAGAGACTATAAGAGGATGGGAAAATGAAGTTAGAGCAGATTTGGATCCTAATTAGAAGGACCAGTTAGTTGAATGGGAAGCCATTATTCTAGATCCGGGTTATACACGGGGTCGTCATAACATATTTTTGCAAACCTTACATGTCTACTAACTAATGAAAACATTGTTGGAAAAGGCCTTGATGATTCCACTGACAGGAAGCCCAGGAGTTACAGAGGAGTTGCAAGAAATTCACAATCAATTCTAGTTGATTCAGTGCCAAATTCAACAACAAAATTCTTGTCTAGCCTGCATCAAGAGACTCATTCCATGCTTGCCACTAACAGAGCAACTAAGAACCAGTGCTAGGGACCCTACCCCGGTAGATTATTTTGAATTCTATAGATGCATAATACTGGTTTTTTTGCTTTTTGGAGTAAGAGGATAGATCATAGAGGCTATCAAAATAGTTTTGTTTATGTAGCTTTGAAAGATACTCTCAAACAATTTAAATTTCATATTGTTTATAACTCAACCAGATGGTCAAAAAACCTGGTTTTCCATTGTTCACATTGAGGCCATCTAGGTATGGATGCTCATGATGTATTTACCTATTGGGTTTTGTAGAATAAAATGACAACGCACACACACGCGCTCGCACACACACACACACATGCATGTGTGCACACACACACAAACACAATGTTGTATAAAAAATTCAAAAATTATTATATATTAATTTTTATTTATTTATTAATATAAATGATTATTTTTAAATACCTACAATTGAACTTTACATTTCTTGATTTTCAAAATTATTAATTCAGATTCATTTTATTGATATTTTTTTTTCTAAGTAAGATTAATCTATTAACAAAGTAAGGGGGTAAAATTACAACGTGACCGAAGTCAAAACTCTACTCTGAAGAGAGGCAAAACTGTCAAGATAAGCAGATAAGAAGACTGACCATGGGCAGTGAACTCATTCTTGAGCCTGTATTCAAGACCCACGCAGGGGAACAGGTTAAGATCCTCTTGATGTTGTAGTGTAAACAAAAATTCAAAAATACACCAGAAATTCACATAACTGTTTGCACAAAAAGCTTTCCCAGTTGTAAGGGCCGCACATCACATAGACAAAGCAGAAGTGAGCATACTAGTCATTTGGAGGCTCTTCCATAATGTGACACCATCTGAAATCAGGCATATCCCTTGCTTGAGCAGCATTCTGATTGGAAGGACCAGGGTCAACTGGTGCCATCACCACATCCTGAGCGCTGCGAACCTGAACATCCGGAGCCTGCAGAGGCGCATTACCAATCCCCAGCTGGAGGGTCGAGGAAGGAATAGAGATAGCCCCAAATCCCTCCGGAAGAGAGCTAGAATCCTCCGTCTGAGCTGCCTCATGGAAAACCACCGAGATATGAGTTGTGATACTAGGGCGATTCAGAGAGCTGTTAAAGGTGAAGATTGCGGAACCAGATGTGGGAGGAGGCCCTGGGTGATGGCTGGAGGAATGAAGTCGCCCTCTCCCACTGTGGGTGCTGGGGTAGTGGCCAGCAAACAACTCACTGGAAAGGGAAGGCAAATCAGAGGACGAACTTGAAGGCACGTGTCGGGGCTGGCCCCTTCGGCACCACATTCTATGGTGCAAGCGAGGCATCAGGGATTTAGCAGCAGAAGGGATACCAGCTAGGCTGAACAACTGCGTTGATAGGGAGATGGCAAAAGCGGGAGAGAAGCAAGGCTGAGCAATAGCTTTGACAGCAAATCAAAACGACTTCAAAACAAAGGCTCAAGGCCCAGGAGAGGAGACAGTGGATAGACTGAGGCTGCTCTGCCAAAAGAGTAGAGCCAAGCATCGAGTTATTCTTCCCTGGCAAGTCACAAGAGGCCTCAGGAAGGACCAAGCCCTCATCAAGCAGACAGAAATCAGAAATGAGGCCAGAGGCAAGAGAATGATGCGAGTGAATCGACAAAGAAAAATCCACCGCAAACCCAAGACTAAACCTTGCTTTATCATCCTCTAGCGCGCATCGAGAAGCACCCTTCATAACTCTGGCATTGAAGAACGCCGTGTTCTGAGGCAGGCCGGAGTGTGCGGAGGGAAGAACTAGAGATGTGTACATGCTGTGTGAACCAAAGCTATTGGAGTGAAAGCAGATGAGCCCTGCTCTTCGTAAATGCCGAGAGCCCATTTCCATGTGTGTATTAATCCTTCTATACTGGGTAGGCAGGTGTCGATCCACCTCGCCACACCCCTGTCCCTTCACATTTATGACTAGATTATACACCCGCATCTGGGAGAGCTGCATCCCTTTGGACCAGAATTTTGCACTCCTGTTCTTGATCATGTTTCTGAATTATGTCTAGAGCCCCTATGAGTAGAGTGTACTCAGTTTCCACCCCCAAATTGGCAAGTAGATCAGCGACCTTGTTGCCTTCCCGCTTAACATGGTTGAAAATGATGGCCCGATTGTTGTGAAGCGATTGTTCTATGGCATCCAATCTGGCTTCGAGTCTCCAACTATTGGCAATTTTTCGCGCATGAGCCCCATTGAGGAGTTGTTTGGCCATGTTGATGAGGATTAGGGAATCACCTTCAATCTCCAGAGGATGGAAGTTGTGTTGCCGGGACAGGAGTAATCCTTGCCAGAGACCCTCCAATTCAACCGAGTTGTTAGTGTCCCAGCCTATGTTTCCAAAGTATATAAGGAGAGGTGAACCTTCATGATTTCTAAATATGCCACCAAATCCTGCTTTGCCAGGGTTTCCCTTTGAAGCTCCATCAAAGTTGAGCTTGAAAGTGTGCTTTGGAGGGGGGGTCCAAGAGTACTTTTTGATGTTGATGCCTTCTGAGGATATGTGACTATGAGTACCTTGTGGGAGTTGTATGTTCCAGTTTGCCCAAATGGCTTTCTCATTTGCAAGAGTGGGAAAGTCGTCCGGATACCAAGTTCGAAGTGCCAAGGTCTCTTTAAGATTGAGACAGAAGTTGCCCCAAATGATCTCTAACGGAGTGCTTTGATATTTGAATATGCGCTTGTTCCTTTCTTTCCAGATTGACCAAAGGAGAAGTCCAGGAATCATTCTACATAATTGGTTGAGAATTTCACTTTTGTAAGGATTTTGATGCCAATGGTGAATGGAGTTGGTGATGTATTCAAACACTCTACATCTTTTTGACAGCGAAAGCTAGCCTTCTCCCATAGTTGGTTGGAAAGGGTGCATGAGTCCAGGAGATGCTAGAGCGTTTCCTCCTGAGAGTTGCAATTGGGATAGATTGAGGGCCCATGAAAGTTTCTTCATATAAGATTATCCCAAGTGAGGATTTTCTGGTGCCCCACCAGCCAGAGGAAAAGGGAGACTTTGGGCCAAGTGCCTGGTGACCAGATTCTGCCCCAGATGGGATCCAAGGGCGTAGGATCAGTGCAAATGATTTTATATGCCTCTTTAGTGGTGAAAGAACCTCTAGGAGTGTAACCCCATCGTAGAATATCCCTGCCTTCGGAATATCTAATTCGTCGATTTTGGAGCTCCCTCTCCAGGTCCTTCTTGGTCTGGTTATCCGCATTCCTGATCAGCCTGTCGATTTGCTTCCATTGTCTGTACCCTTGTTCTGTCTCTGGAGTCCATTGTTGCTGGACCACTTCCTTTTGTTGCTCCTCCCAGGAATGGCAGGGAGGCTGTCTAAGGATGCCGTTGAGCTTTGGTAGTTGGTTCCATGCATCCATCCAAAACCGAGTAGTTCTGCCATTTCTTACTTCCCAAAAACTGTGTTGCTGGATCAGCAAGAAGTGTTGTCTTGCAACGTTCCATATTAGTGAACCTTTTTCAGTGGGAGTGAATCTAATAAGCTCCTTCGTTGGTTTGTGATTGGTGTATTTGGCTGTCCATATGGCTGCCAATGGCTTATTGGGAGCAAAGAGCCATTTCCACTAGATTTTTGTGCCCATGATTGCATTACTGTGGCTAGGATCCCACAGCCCTATACCCCCTTTTTCTTTAGGCTTACAAGCTGTTGTCCATTTTACCAAGGCCCATTTGCAATTTGTGCCTGTTGCACCCCAAAGAAAATTGCGTTGTAGAGCTTTTATTTTTTTAATGACCCATTTAGGCACTGCAAGGATTGAGAATAGGTAGAGTGGCATTGCCTATAGCACAGCTTTGATTAGCACTAATCGGCTAGCTATGTTCAATGTTCTGTGAGTCCATAAATTGAGAGGAGATTCAAGTTTCTCAAGGAGCAAATCCCAGGAGGCGTGCTTGATGGCAGAATCAATAAGGGGGGCTCCGAGGTATTTGGAAGGTAAGGAGGCTATGGAGAAGCCCAAGATACGGGCAATGGCATGTTGAGTAACAGGGGGAGTGTGAAAAAAGAAGATCTGCGATTTGGTCGTGTTGATGCTGGTTCCTGAAGCATCAGAGAAGTCATTCAAAAGGGATTTAAACAGGGAGGCTTCTTGAATCGAAGGGTACCCAAATAGCATGTTGTCATCAACAAACTGTTGATGAGTGATTGTTGGAGAGTTGTGAATGGATAAACCTTTGAGCTGCTGGGAGAGGAGGGCATGTTTGATGTGGTGACCCAAACCTTCTGCCATTAGTATGAAAAGGAATGGGGAGAGGGGATCTCCTTGCCTAATTCCTCTTGAGGGACTGAAAGGACGTGATGGTATACCATTTATGAGGATAGAGAAGAAAGTTGTGGAGATTAGGCTCAGAATCCATCGAACCCACATTAGAGAAAAACCAAAAGCAGTTAACATTTTTTGTATATAGGTCCAACTTAGCTTATCAAAAGCTTTTGAGAGGTCAAGCTTGAGAATCATACCTGCCTGTTTGGAGTGCTTGAGGGAATGTATGATTTCATGCATGAGGATAATGCCGTCCAGAATTTGTCTTCCTTCCACGTAACCAGATTGTTCCGGCGATATGAGCAAGGGCAGAAGCGGCTTTAACCTATTGGCAATGACCTTAGATATCACTTTGTAAATAACATTGCATAGAGTGATTGGGCAAAATTTGTCCAGAGTACTGGTGCTCTCTTCTTTTGGGATGAGGGCAATGAAAGTTGAATTAAGAGAGGGCAGAAGCCAATGAAGAGTATGCGATTCCTCCACCACTAGCCATACCTCCTCTTTTATAATATCCCAGAAAGAGTGGAAGAAAGTAGTAGTGAAGCCATCTGGGCCAGGGGCTTTGCCCTCCTTGAGCTGGTTCATAGCTGCATCCACCTCCTGTGGCGAAATTAGTCACAGAAGGAGTTCATTGTGTTCTTCTGTGATAATTTTTGGCACATTTTGAATGATTTTTTCGATAGCAGACTGTCTATCTATTTGGGGTTCTTGATGAACCTTCTGGAAGTGACTTATGAACTCCTGTTCGATCTCTGCATGATTTTCCACTCTTTCCCCTCCTTTCTTTTGAATGAAAGAGATGGTATTGTGCATTCTTCTCTGTATTATGGTTTTGTGGAAGAATTTAGTGTTCCTTTCTCCTTCTTTCAGCCAACTAATCCTAGATTTCTACTTCCAGAGAATTTCCTCTTGCTTTCTCCTCTCCTCCAGTTGATTGTGAATGTGCTTTTCCTATGCCAAAGTCTCTTCCTTGTATCCCTCTTTGATTATCTGTTGCTGGAGCTCTCTCATTTCTTTTTTTAGATATTGTTGAGCCTGGAAGATGTTACCGAAAGTCTCTTGATTCCAACGCTTGATTTGGGATTTCAGAAATTTGAGTTTCTGTTGAAACTGAAACATTTTTGATCCCTTTGGCAAAGGGAAGTTGTTCCAGGTGGATCTGATGAGATCGTTGAAGGCAGGGTGGGTGAGCCAAAACGCTTTGAAGCAGAATGGTCACCTGGTAGTGTTGCCTGGTCTTTGCTAATGGAGGGAGATAGGCCAATGATCAGAGCCTGAATAAGGAAGAATTGATGCCCCAATGTCGCCTCCAAGATGCACCGCATTATCAGAGATGAGGAATCTGTCTAGTTTAGAAGCTATTTGTTGCCTCCCAACCCTGCGATTGCTCCAGGTGTGCGTGCCATTGTAGAATTGCAGATCAATTAACAAATTGTTTTGAATGAATTCCTTAAAGTGGCCATTTTCCTGTTCCAGCTTGGCGCGGCCTCCTTGCTTTTCCTCTAGCTTGGTGATCATGTTGAAGTCTCCTCCAATGATCCAAAGAGGATGGACTCTATTGAAGTTAAGCGCTTCTATTGTATCTAGTAAAGAAATTTTGTTGCCTGCTTCCTATGGGAAGTAGACGTTGGTGAGATGGCTGTGGATGTTGGTGCCGATAATATGAAAAGTAGCAAGAATAATGTGATGGGAGATATGAATGTCTGATAGTGCTATAGCTTGCATGTTACAGGCAATTTCCAGTCCTTCGGATGCACTCAAAGCATCAATTTCAACCTGTTGAGAATGCTACAAGATGATGGAGCTTAGTGGAAAAAAGTCTCCTTCACTAAGTGGGCCCGCAGGCTATTTTTGGCGCAAAGTCTATTTTTAGACATATGGATCATGGTCTATGAGTTGCAGGATGCTATTTGTGGATGATTGGTCATGCTGGTAAAAATAGATGGACTTCTATTTTTAGACATATGGACAGTTTCTATTTTTAGACTGCCAGGCTAAAAATAGAACAGTCGAATATTATTGTCTCATAATAATATTTGGACTACAAACATTATCTTATCCTCTTGGAGCACTTCAGTTTGAGCTAAAGATGTGGCACATGCAGCTTTCAGAAGGAAATACGCTTTCTTTGTGGGTTAGTTGAGCTATTGCATGTAGGACTTCAGTTAGAACTCATGTGGTTGAGTTTGGTGGAGTTGATTGTGGAGTTGATGGAGTTGTGTTCAGTTTGACTTGGTTGAACTACTTGTATTTTTAGTCTAACTAAAGAATACACTATTGATGAGTTGTGTGAATTAAATTATTAATTAATTCACTAATTATTAACTCATAAAGCAACTGAATAATACATCAGTTAACTCAGTGCATGTACAGTTCAGTGGAGACAGGTGTTAAAGGTTGAGATTGCTATCAGTTGTGACTACAGTGTGACTATAGTTGTGCATGAGATTTGCACATGCATGGATGGAGATTGCCCATGAGGCTTGCAGAGTATAACCAAAGGAATTCGATTTCACAGAGTGATTGATTCCCTTGCAGATTGCGCAGTGGAGGCAGGCAAAGCAGTGGAGGAGATTTGAGCTGTGATTGATCAGATCTGAGCTAGTTTTGTGTGTAACAGGTGGAGATAATACTGATTACTTGTGAGGAGTATTGTACTATGTATTGTTACATGTTCTCTATCATTATAATATATAGATAGTGTGGGGTTTTCAGCTGTATGCTTTCCCTGGGTTACATATTGTGTTAATGTGTGCATGCGATTGATGTTTCATTGTTTTTGATGCTGCTAAATTGATGATCAACGTAGAGGAGGTTATGTATTATGCATGTATTCCACAATAGTGCATAATCAGGATAATCTTTGTGAATAAGTGATTAACTATTCAAAATTTCTACATGGTATCAGCGCTGTTGATCATCAGATCTACTATTCAAAAAGTGTTTACATTTTATTTCTTCAGGCAGAGTCTGTAATCGGGCCAGGTAGCCTCTAGATTCATCCTTCCTTTGGAAGGTGAGATATCTGGTAAAAGCCCATACAGTCAATCTCTGTACGAGAAATACTTTGTTCTCACAAATTCTATATCAGAGGTGGTTGAGTTTTTGAGCTGGTGGAATTCGAATTTGCAGCAGTGTTTTCTTGGTGTCAACGTGGCAATGTCTTTCAACGGATTACGATTGGAGTATGCTCTTGAGGGAAACTCGAACTATATTGCATGGAAGGATAGGATGGAGGCGGTGTTAGATGATAATGGGCTAAAGGAGTTCATAGAGGCTGAGGTCCCAAAGCCTACTGATGCTGCCGAAGCTGAGGTTTGGCAAAAGAAGACATCAAAGTGTTGAAGGATTCTGTTGGAGGGCATGAAGGATCACATTGTGTCCAGCCTGCATGGAAAGGCTTCTCCATAATTGATGTGGAAAGTGTTGATAGATATATTCCAAAGCAAGAGCAATCAGAGGAAGCTGGCGCTCAAGGATAGACTCAGAAACATTAAATGCGAGAAGGGAGACAATATGCCCAAGTATCTCACGAAGTTCACTCAGTGCAGGGATGAGTTGGGAAGTGTGGGGGTGACTGTCGATGATGAGGACTTGGTGAGCTTGGCTCTCCTTGGTCTTCCAAAGAGTTGGCATTCCTATCAGGACTCTGTCAATGGTCGAGAGAAATTGCCAGGATGGGAGAGACTTTGGTCAGATCTTGTGCAGGAGGAGATCAGGTGGAATACCAGGGACAGATCTTCATCAAAGGGACCTGATGAAGAAAATTGCACTTTGGCTGCCAAAGCAAAGAAGGGGAAGAACAAGAAAGCTTCTTATTCCGATGCGAAAGGAAAGAAGTAGGACATGTCTAAGGTGAAGTGCTTTCACTGTCACCAGCATGGACACTATGCCACTAATTGTCCACAGAAGAAGAAGAACAAGCAAGCTGTTGGATCTACAGCAGGAGAGGCTCTAGCCTCGCAGTTTGAGCTTGATTTTTCATTGATCGCATGCTTGGTTTCAGGTGTGATGGGATCGGTATGGTTCTTGGACAGTGGTGCGTCTTTTCACATGACAGGAGATTGAGATTTGTTTTTTGATCTAGAGGAGAAAGATCTTGGAGTGCACATCGAGATGGGCGATTGATGAGCCCCAATTTTTGGTAACAATTTGGGCTCATTTGGCCTACTTACCTTGCTCAACCCTTCATCTTTTATCACTTATGCATCATTTCTTAGTATATTCGTGTTATTTGTAGGAAGAAGGGCAGGCATTATTCCTATGTGACTAATACATGATGATTTCAGGTTTTTTGACATTAAATGGAGCAAAGAACACACAGAAGGAGACAAGGAGACAGCAAGGTGGCATTGCGGGTTTATAGGGAGGTTGTCCACAGCCTTGAATGACCTCCCTCGTGATCTCCACCCTAACTCTGAGCTCCAACAACTATCCCCACCGAGCTAGAAGGCAACCAACGGATTCTACAGGAACAACAGTTTACTTTTAGTTGGACAGCCAAGCTCCACTAATTGAGGAAGCCAGCCTGATCCTCATCATGTATAAATATTGAGGCCGTAGCCTTTGATAGGAGCTTTTTGAACTTTTGAACTACTGTTGCAATTTCTGAGTACGAGCTACAGCTCGGTTTTTGCTTTTTGTAAGCCAGTTTTGGCATGTTGTTAGACTCATGATTATGATCTTTTAATAAAGGCAGGCAGCTTTGGATTCAATTCTGAGTTCTTAAGGGAGCTATAGCTCTCAGGTTAGGGCCCAACCTGAGAGCAATAGACCTCCTTTCCTTTGTATTGTTACTTGTCTTTCCTTTCAGCACTTCATTTCTTTGCTTTGACATGCATTTGAAAAACACAGTCTGCTGATTTAATTTCTTTAATGTGATTGAGTAGGATTAGTTCATGGTTAAAGTGCTTTCAGTAGCTTAGATTAGAGTAGGGGGATCATTAGAGCTCCAAGAAAAGGTTGATAGTGCACTCACTGCCATCTCTGTTTAGAGATTGGGGGTGTAGACCGTACCAACCACCAAAAAACGCAGTCTTATACGTTCATGCAAGCTGCAACATAGTCATTTCAATTGTAGATCCATCCATGCATTCTGATCTTGAGCAATACTTCTTCGTTCCAACACCATGCACGATTTATCTCTAAAATTTACATTGCTGTTCGTTGGTTAATTAACACAGTTAGGATAGGTTGATGAATTCTCGGTTTTGTGCAGATTTGTTTCCTTTACACTGCATAGCATCACTTTATTGTGTTCTTCTTCTTCTCAACCGCGCCTAAAGCCACCTACTCAACCTCTGTTCAGCTCGTTTGCCTTCCAACCCTTCCACTGTCCATGTAGCTCCATCTTTTTGACCTTTCATTGCTTCCACCCTTCTATCCACCAACCAACTTACCCCACTCTCTCTCCATCTCATTCTCTGCCCCTGAGCCATCTCAAGCTCCATTTTCATCCTACCTATCCACCCATACCACTCCTGCACTCCTCCATCACCCAAAACTCCAACTGTAGATCATCCTGTAGAAGTTAGCAGACTTCCTGTAGAAATCCCGAGCTTCTTGTAGGATCCCCTGCAGACATCCTGTAGAAGCCTGCAAACTCGGTTGCCAAGCACCTGAACGTTGTGGACTTCTGTGGAATGATGTTAGGGATCCCCTGGAACCTCTCCTAGCCCTCCTGACCTTTTCCAAGCCTTCCTTCCCTTCGAACTACCCCTGCACAGTCAAAACCCAATAAGAAACAAAATCATAATAACTCCAACCACTTAAGCAAAAATATAAAAACATGTCCTCTCCAATGGAAGTAGTTTAAATTCATGCATCTCATATCACTAGAAGTAATGGCATCATTGTTAGAAGTTACATTCCCATCGTTGCATTGTAAGGATTAAGCTAGTCAGATTAGGGTTTACTAGGGTTTCCATGTTTGGTTGGCTTTCAGTTCAGTCTTGCAAAGTAGGTTAATTTTCCTTGAGGTAGTCTTCGTTCATCATCTAGAAAGCTTCTTCTGAGAACATATAGAAGTTGGCTTGATCCCTAGCGGACTTGTGCCAGCTGACCAAGTGACAGCTGCGACAAGAGCTAGTACTTGTGCATACAGCACCGTCGCTTCCAAGTTTGTTACGAACTACCAGGTTGATAAAATTAGAGAAGGAAGCTCCAGGAGTTGTAGCATTATTGCTACAATACTGGAGCCCACCAGCGATGATGGTAGATATAGTGCGATCGGTATCAGTACCATTTCCTTTGAGAGGGAGTCTGGTAAACCCTTCGTATTGAAGGAAGTGATGCATGTTCCAGGATTGAAGAAGAATCTTATCTCTGTGGTGATGTTAGAAGACAAGGGATATGATGTGGTTTTAGCGAGGGAAAGGCCTTCTTGCGCAGTAAGACAACTGGAGAAACCCGGAAGATAGGGGTTCGAGTGAGGAACCTTTATCAGTTGCATGTAGATGGCTGCGTAGCAATGGCATGCAAGGCAGAAGGATTGGTGAGCCGGGATGATGGCGAGCTGTGGCACAGGAGATTGGGTCACCTTCACCATGGAGCCTTGAAGATACTGCAGCAGATCACTACTGGGCTTCCTAAAGGCACTCTTGCGCAGTCAGATCAGTGCAAGGGGTGTACTTTGGGAAAGTTTGTGAAAGCCACCTTTCACAAGAAGGATAGTCGTGCCACGACGATCCTTGAGAGAATTCACACAAACGTGTGTGGACCTTTCTTAGTAACTTTGACAACAAAGCACATGTATTATGTGATTTTTGTTGATGATTTCTCTCGTAAGTGCTAGATCTTCTTCATGCAGAAGAAGAGCGACTCAAAGTTCTATGAGTTCAAAGCATTGGTCGAGAAGGAGTCGGGAAGAAGGTGAAGGCTCTTAGGAGCAACAATGGTGGTGAATACATCTCTGGCGAGTTCAAGGATTTCTGCAACGCAGAAGGGATTCGAAGAGAGCTCATAGCTCCCCATAACCCACAGCAGAACGGGGTTGCTGAGTGAAAGAACAGAACGATCGTGGGTGCTGCATGGATGATGTTGCATGATCAGGGCCTCCCCCTTCACTTGTGGGCAGAAGCATGCAATACTGCAGTATATGTGCCGAACTGTTGTCCTCACAGGATACTTGGCATGAGTACACCCAAGGAGGCTTATTCTGGTAAGAAGCCTGATCTTTCTCATTTGAGGATTTTTGGTGCTAACGTTTACATGCATGTAACGAAGGATGCCAGGAAGAAGTTGGAGCTGACCGCAGAGGTTGGGATATTTGTGGGGTACACTGATATGCCCCACAATTATCATGTGTATTTTCCAGACAGTGGCAAGACTGTTGTGCGACGAGATATAAAATTTCAAGAGGAGAAAGCCATGAAGTGTTCACTTGAGAGGGAGCCACACTTGCATGCAGATGAGGAGCTATTAGTTCCAAAGGATGAGCTTCAGGATGTGGATCAGCCACAAGACGAAGTCCATGGAGTGGAAGAGACCACTCAAGTAGCGCCAACCATCAGAGGGTGAAAGCGCTTGACAGAAGCTGAGTGATTGGGTCAAGATGCAGAGAAGGTTGTAGGACCACCTATAGCTCAATGTAGACCGAGACAGTCACCTGATTGATACACTAGATACATGGCTCTTGTGAGCAAATGTGTTGTGACTGAGCCATCCTCTTTCGAGGAAGCTGTGGAGGATCCCGCATGGGTAGATGCCATGGTGGAAGAGTATGGTTCGATTGTCAGAAACAGTGCATGGGAGATTGTCCCAAGACCGGAAGGGAAATCAGTGGTGGTTTCGATATGGATCTACAAAGTTAAGCAGGCAGCTGACGGGAGTGTGGAGAAGTACAAGGAAAGATTTGTTGCCCCTGGCTTTTCACAGATAGAGGGGATCGATTATGAGGAGACCTTTACACCTGTCGCAAGGTATTCTTCCATACGGATGATTCTTGCTCTCTTAACGCAGATGGGGTGGCACATTCATCAGATGGATGTGAAGACTGCGTTCCTCAATGGAGTCATTGAGGAGGAGGTGTACATAGAGTAGCCCGAAGGTTTTGAGATCTTAAACAGTGAGTCGCATGTGTGCAGGCTCAAGAGATCGCTGTATGGGTTGAAACAAGCACCACATGCTTGGTACACACGGATAGACAGTTATTTCACCAGACTTGGATTCTCCAAGAGTGAGGCGGATCCTAACCTATACCAGATTGTGGTGGAGGGTAAGTTGCTTATCATTGTACTTTATGTAGATGATTTGATTCTAATAGGTGATGAGCTGTTGATACTTTCATGCAAGGATGATCTTGCTAAGGAGTTTGAAATGAAGGACTTGGGCATCCTTCATTATTTCCTGGGATTGGAAATTTGGCAGTGCAGTGATGGACTATTTGTTTCTCAGGGAAAGTATGCTTGGGAGATACTGGAGAAGTTCAACATGCATGGATGCAAGCCTGTTGATACTCCTCTTCCTGGAGGTTGGAGGAAGGAGGATTCCACTTCAGCAAAAGAAGTGGATGCCACTGTTTATCGACATTTGGTGGGGTCGCTTATGTATCTGGTCAATACACGACCCAATATATGCTATGCTGTTAACCAGCTTTCAAAAGCTATGGTTAAGCTAACCAAGCTCTTCTGGAAGGCGGGAAAGCATGTATTGCATTAATTGAGAGGCACATCAGGATATGGTTTGTGGTACAGACAGGAGGATGAGGTGAAGCTATGTGGCTTCACAGATGCAGATTGGGTAGGGAGCCCAACGGACAGAAAGAGCACATCTGGAGGGGTCTTCAGTATCGGGTCGACAACAGTTTCTTGGTACAACAAGAAGTAGAGATCTGTGGCACTCAGTTTAGCAGAGGCCGAGTATATGGCAACAAGTTTGGCTGCATGCGAGGCTATATGGATGAGGAAGATCCTGGTTGGGTTGTTCGGTTCTCACTTGGAGCCTACTGTGATTTACTGTGATAACCAGAGTTGCATTAAACTCTCAGCTAATCCAGTATTTCATGATAGATCCAAGCACATTGACATCAGGTACCATCATATCAGAGATTGTGTGCAGCGGAGAGTCATGTTACTTTCATACATTCCAACGGAGGATCAGGATGCTGATATCTTGACGAAGGCACTCACCAGGAGCAAATTCGAATACCACCGAGGCAGGATAGGGGTTGCTGATAATCCATATCTTGTTGAGAGGGAGTGTTGAGAATGCAACAAGATGATGGAGCTTAGTGGAAAGAAGTCGCCTTCACTAAGTGGGCCCGCATGCTATTTTTGGCGCAAAGTCTATTTTTAGACTATGTCTATTTTTAGACATATGGATCATGGTCTATGAGTTGCAGGATGCTATTTGTTGATGATTGGTCATGTTGGTAAAAATAGATGGACTTCTATTTTTAGATGTATGGGTGGTTTCTATTTTTAGACTGCCAGGCTAAAAATAGAACAGTCGAATATTATTGTCTCATAATAATATTTGGACTATAAACATTATCTTATGCTCTTGGAGCACTTCAGTTTGAGCTACAGATGTGGCACATGAAACTATCAGAAGGAAATATGCTTTCTTTGTGGGTCAGTTGAGCTATTGCATGCAGGACTTCAGTTAGAACTCATGTGGTTGAGTTTGGTGGAGTTGATGGAGTTGTGTTCAGTTTGACTTTGTTGAACTAGTTGTATTTTTAGTCTAACTAAAGAATACACTAGTGATGAGTTGTGTGAATTAAATTGTTAATTAATTCACTAATTATTAACTCATAAAGCAACTGAAGAATACATCAGTTAACTCAGTGCATGTATAGTTCAGTGGAGACAAGTGTTAGAGGTTGAGATTGCTATCAGTTGTGACTACAGTGTGACTATAGTTGTGCATGAGATTTGCACATACATGGATGGAGATTGCCCATGAGGCTTGTGTAGTATAACCAAAGGAATTTGATTTCATAGAGTGATTGATTCCCTTGCAGATTGTGCAGTGGAGGCAGGCAAAGCAGTAGAGGAGATTTGAGTTGTGATTGATCAGATCTGAGCTAGTTTTGTGTGTAACAGGTGGAGATAGTACTGAGTACTTGTGAGTAGTATTGTACTATGTATTGTTACATGTTCTCTATCATTATAATATATAGGTAATGTGGGGTTTTTAGCTATATGCTTTCCCCAGGTTACATACTATGTTAATGTGTGCATGCGATTGATGTTTCATTGTTTTTGATGCTACTAAATTGATTATCAACGTAGAGGAGGTTATGTATTGTGCATGTATTCCACAATAGTGCATAATCAGGATAATCTCTGTGAATAAGTGATTAATTATTCAAAATTTCTACACAACCGAGTGGTAGCCTGTCCATGCTCTAGAGAGAATGTTTCCAAGAGTGTTGCTATTACATTTCGTTTCCTGAAGAAAGAAAATTTGGGGCTGCTCCTGCTTTATCATGTATTTTATCATTCTAAGTTTCCCGAGGTTCTTGAGCCCTCTTAAATTCCATGAAGTAAGCTTCATGATTCACTATTAATGGTGGGCTTGTAGTACTTTGTCAGCTTAGCATACCTGCCTGAGTCTACCAGGATTTTCCCTATTGCTATAGTTCTTTGGAGATCCGTCCTTCTCCCACGCTTTTTTGAGTCTTTAGGAAGGAAGCCACCATCCCATTGACTACTCGGCTGAATACCCAGTTGTTGTTGTTGGTAAGCCCTGGAGATGATGACTTCCAGTGTCTTGAGCTGATGCTTTGGAATCTTGTCATAGTCCTTCTTTTTGCATGCTTGTTCGAGCTCGAGAATGTCAAGTCCTCCCAAATCAATACTCTCCGGTTCTTCATCCATTTGTTGCATCTGGCTCTTTTCATCTGAAGTGATTGCTAAGAGCAAGGATTGGCTGGGGAAACCGTCAACATCCATATCATTAGATTTCCATTCTGGGACCTTTTGAGCCTCCTTAGGAATCCCATTGATGTCATTAGGGGGAAGGGGTTGGGAAAGGAACCAGATGGAGGGGGGAGAGATGACGAGATGATAGGTGGAGGGATGAGCTGCGAGTTCAGAGGTTTTAGCAAGAACCTCAAAGTTGTTGCTTGTGGAAGGAATGGAGGCCGCGTCCTACTGGGGTTTTTTCCCTGAGGAGGGTTTTTTGTGCGATATTTTGTGATTTGTGACTTTGGTGAAGCCATCATGGGGTGGCTTTTCTGAGGGATCAGAGGTTTGGGGTTTGACATTTAGATGGAAATCCCGAAAAAGATGTCCATGAGCATGACACTTACGATAGTGGAAGGGTACATGTTCATAATCCAAGGATTGAATCCATTCATAGTCATCATGGAAGAGGCTTACTGAGTCTGGATGGGCTTTGTCCAGGTGCATGAAGACATAGATACGGGCGTAGGAAGTGTATCTGTGCAGCTTTGTTTCTTTCACATTTTTTATAAACTCCCTAGGCCTTTGCCAATTTCTTTTAGCGAATATTCATCCCAGTATTCTGACGGGAGCGAGTACATCCTGATCCATACTGGTGCCCAACTGAAGTCCTCCTTGTCCGGGTTAAATCTCTACCCATTCCCTTAAATAAAAACTAGCGGAGTTGAAGAAATAGGGCCCTTCATCCATGATTCTATTCTGATCTTCAATGCAAATGAAGATCGTAGTGAAGAATCCCTTTGGGCCTAGCTGTAGGGTGACATGACCCTTGGGTTTCCATTTGGCAGAGATCCATCCTTGCAAAGCTTTTTCAGTCGGCCAGAATCCAATAAATTTTCCAATGAGCGCATGGTCCTTCATATACTGTATTTTCCCATTGATTCTATGGCTGGGAAGTACTATCTTGGGCCTTTCAGCTGCTATGGGTTTGCATGTCTTTGAAGTAACCTTGGGCATTTCCTGTTGCCCTATTTTTCCTTCTGGTACTTCATTGCTCCTGTCTGACTGATTAGTGGAAGCATTTGTCGTTTCTTGCAGTGGGGACTCTCTTTTGTCCGCATCTTCTTGTTTTGGCCCAGAGGGCGTAGTCCATTGCTGCGTAGGAGGCTCTTGATTAGAAGGAGGGGAGGGCTTTGAAGCCCGCCTGGGGGAAATCCATTGCCACGCTAATTAAGCCAAGGGACTGTTGTCGCAATGAGGTGGGTAGATGGCAAGTGGAGGCAGAGAATAAACAATCTACGCCATTGCAGAGTCTCACAGAAACCCTAGTTGCAGAGTGCCCGTCGTTGAACAATCAACATTTATTCATTTTATTGATATTAAAATGAAGGTAACAAATTATTAACTTCATTTTTTATTTAATATTATAATTAATTATTCCTAAGGAGGGTGCTTTGAAGTGTGATGCAAACCTTAGACTTGATATGAGAGTCAATGTATTTAATGAAGCACATAGTACACTGCCCAGATGGAGAAGTTCACGCGATTGGCAATGTAAACATGTTGTTGATTGTGAGGTGAGCTCATGTGAAGTCTATTTCATTATTATTAGACGTTAGATAGTTGTTATGGAAGGAAAAATAGATAGGGAGATGACATTCAAACCTACTCCTAACATAATTTTATTATACTTGATTGGAAAACAACAAAACTATGGAAAGGAATGACATGAGAAGTTGAGGATGTGGAAGGATAGTTTAAATTGGTCTCTCGTCTAGTAGAAGATGCATCATGGAGGGTTGTATGTGAGTAACTGAGTCTTCTATGTTTTTTTAAAAAGGATTTTGTTACTGATTTTTTTGGTGTTGTATTTGGAATTCTCAGGTTTGGTCTGGGTGGTAATCATTCTTAGGGTAGCCAACTAGAAGGGTCTCCTCTGGAAGTTATGACCTTGTTCTTGGGTATAATTCATGTATGCAGATTAAAATGGGATCTATCTGGACATGGAGAGACATGACATTCTAGTTTTAAGGTAACTCTTGTTTCTACTAGATTTTTACTGAATTTCAGGTTATGTTTCATAGCTCTCTGGATCTCTTTCCAACCCCTTGGTTGTTTAGTGGTTTTAGCTCTTATAAACTTGGATTTAACACCTCCCCACCTTCTAATCCTCTCTATCTTCCCCTTCTCTTCTAAGTTTTCTCATCTGGAATTCTTTCTTGGCTTTTCAAGTCCTGAAATTTAATCCTATTACCCCCTTTATTCTGAATATCTCTTTTATAATTTTGTTCTCTAGCCAGATTGGGTGCTCACCATCCTCATTTCTCCTAGGGCTTAATTATTTTCTCTTATGTTCTACCCCACCTCTACCCTCCCTACCCTCAATGGCCACATGTAGATTAAACATTAGACACATAGGAGAAAAAAGTGGTCGAGATACCCCTTCTGCAAATCTCCTCCCTCCTTGTAGACTCATGCACTAGAAACAATCAGACGAGCCATGGTTTTCTATGCAGAAGTTATTACTAAAGTGGTTAAGTGCATTGTTAAGGGCAATATGTTTATTCATGACCATCATGTTGAAAGGGAGACAAGACAATGAATCTCGAAAATTGGCACTTCAACTAGGTCTTGTTAAACCTCTTTTATGCAAGCATTCAATTTATATTGGCACATAAAAAATCTTATAGGAAGAGTTTTCATTGAGCTGTCAAACACTCAATAGGAGATTTTGGTCTACATGGAAAAAATGATGGATACAATTGAGAAGTTAGATAGAAAATTTTCCATCCTAGCTAAGAAGTAAGTAGACATCACATTTACTCCCTAAGGAAGAAAGTTACTCTCTTTCACCAATCCATGTGGACACTCCCACAACATGATATGATCAAGCAAGTCAACTTATTTGTCAACATTTTTTTTTATAATGGCATTATTTTGATTGTGTTAGTTAATTATTGGAAATGCTTTTTGATTATTTATGTTTTCAATGTAAACAATACAATTGATTGCTTTAATAATAAATAATGTGAGACTTTTAAATCTCTACTATTAATTTGGTTACCTAGGTGACAGACTAATACTAGGGGAAAAATAGTCATATATCCTTTTTTTTGAATTAAAACAAACTACCTAACCTTACCAAAAAATATTACAATCAATTAATAAAAATACATAAATTATAAATATTTACAAATAAATTAATACATATAAAATTAATTATAAAATAATAATATTAATAAAAAAAGCATTGTAATTTAATATCATATTAAGGAATTTAGACTTCTGTGATCCATAACTTGTTTAAATAATCTTCGGCAAAATCACATAATCAATCGTTTGTCGACGCGTTTCGAACCAACAAGTGTGGTTCATCGTCAGGACAAGATGAAGATCGAAAATATTGAACTAATATGGATTATTTGGCCATTAAAGGAATAATACTCTTGGACCTTATCCTTAATTTTGGCTGTTACTTAGGATAAGAAACTGTTTAGTTAGTGAGTAGTTATAGATTATTCAATATGCATTTATTATAGGTTTAATTACCATTATATTTAAATAATAAAAAACTAACCTACTAAGGGCCGTTAAGAAATTATTACCAATTATCCATTGTAACTAAATTATAAATAGTACCGCATTATTACATAATAATTAGATAGAAATTGAATAATAATAAATCATTATTATATAATGACCATGTAGATAATTGAAATCATATTAAACTAACAAATGAATTCAATTATATATCTTTTATTATTAATAAATATATTATTAATAATAATTATTTAGTAATATAATAGTAATAAAGCAATTAAATAATATATATAATGACCATTATAATTAAAATATTCTCTTAGTAATGTTATTAATATATCTAATTTTAAATTAATTTATTTATATAATAATTGAATAATATTGAATATATATTATATAATGACCATTAGAATTAAAATATTAATATTATCCTTGAATTAACAAATAAAATCCTTCATTTACCTATTTTAACTATCTCTTGAAATATTAATTGTTTTTTGAGTAGTTTGACCAGGTTCATTAGGTCAAACTAGCCGTTATCCTATAGCCGTTGGAGTCTCTGCACACCCTATTTAATCGAGCTAAGCCTGATTCGATCTTCATCTTGTCCTGACGATGAACCACACTTGTTGGTTCGAAACGCGTCGACAAACGATTGATTATGTAATATCATATTGTTCACATATATAATACCCCAACACATATATAATACAACTTTTTCATTATGTAATTTGAGAATATCTCTTTTAATTTGAGTAATAATATTTAAGTATTTAATGATAGTTAGAATTTTAACTAATAAATTTAGATTGAATTATAACAATTTAATATCATATTTTTCACATATATAATACCCCAACAAATATATAATATAAATTTTACATTATGTAATTTGAGAATATCTCTTTTAATTTGAGTAATAATATTTAAGTATTTAATGATAGTTAGAATTTTAACTAATAAATTTAGATTGAATTATAATTATAATTATATAGAAATAGTTATAATTATATAAGTTCTATGAGGTGTTTTTTATAGATATTATTTTAAATTGGTTATATATATATATAAATAATTTTTTTAATTTTCAAATTATAATAATTTTTTGATTTAATTTTTTTTGCTTGTAGCTTATTGGATTGAGATGCACTTTTCAACTTAATATGGAAGAGATGTTGTAATATCATGTTATATCTTGTCTTTGTAGAAAATATTTGAAACCTTGCAATTCCTAATGAGAGCAAACTGATCACAAAAGTCACAAGACTTATCTACCAAAATTTCGTGAAAAGAAAACAATGAATAGAAACACAATCACACATTATCCCCCTCTGCACACAATCCTGTAAATGATGATACCAGATATCTATATCCCTAGAATGGTCGTGAAACACCAAATTATTAGAGAGCTTAATGCAACTATGATTATCACAATAGATCATAGTTGGATCCATCATTTAGCTAAGCAATCCTAAAAGTATCTTTCTCATCCAAATCACCTCACATGTTTCTTAACTTGCAACCATGTCTTATGCTTCTGTCAAGTTGAGAGCCACAGATATTTGCTTCCTGTTGTACCAAGAAACTGCTGCAGACCCAACATTAAAAATTCCACCTGATGTACTCTTTCGGTCAGATGGACTCCTTGCCCAATCTACATCTGTGAATCCACACAACTTCACTCACTTTGTCCATTTGTACCATAATTGATACTAGGTAGTGCCTTTGAGATGCTGCAAAACATGCTTAGCTTTCTTCCAATACAATTTGGTCGACCTAACCATAATGTGGCTTAGCTGGTTGATTGCATAGCACATATTTTGTCTTGTGTTCATAAGATACATTAGTGCACCCACTAACTACCGGTAAATGGTAGCATCTACCTCTTCACCTGAAGTTGTAGTCCCCTTCCTCTAGTTGGTCATTAAAGGTGTCTCCATGGGTTTAAAACTATCTGTGTACAATCTCGGTTGTATCTCATAGGTATACTTACATTGAGACATAAAAAATTCCCCATCGCCTTGCCATACTTTCAGCCTAAGGAAGTAGTGCATGAGACCCATGTCCTTCATTTGAAATTCCCTTGCAAGATCCTCCTTACAAGAGTTGATCAGCTGCTCATCACCTATTAATATTCAATCATCGACATATAAAAAAGCAACAAGAAATTTACCTTCTACCAAGATATGATAGAGGTTTGCATTCGCTTCACCTTTGGTGAAGCCCAAACCAATGATATAACTATCAATCCTTGTGTACCAAGCACAGGGTGCCTATTTGAGACCTTACAATTCTCACTTGAGTATGCACACATGAGACTCTCAATCAAATGTATCAAAACCTTTTGGTTGCTCCTACTCAATAATACTATTAAGAAATGTTATTTTTACATCCATCTCGTGGATCTTCCACCCCATTGTCTAGTCAATTTAACGTCTTAAATTTCTCTACATAAATTATCAATCCGGGTATCGTAAACTGATGAAGTGTGGTGCACCATATGTGTTTAGTTAACCTTTTTCTTACTTCGTTGTTTTATAGATTTTATTTTGTTTTGGGTTTTTGTTTTTGTTGGTTTTCTAAAGTGTCTAATGCAAATGGAAATCCTATTCTAAGGTCTTAAGAATACTTTTAAAGGACAAGTATGGATAGAGATTTCAAGACAAGGCCTATGTCCCTAATGGTAACTTCCAAAACTTAGCACTTCAAAAGATCTTAAAACATGTTATTGATGGAATTAGTACTTGAACAAAAGTGTAAATATGCAGCTACTTCAATCAAAATGGAATGCAACAACCAATTAATGAGCTAGTGACTATGAAACCCAGTATCCTTGTTGCTGTATGAAAAATAAAGTAAAAACTAAACTTAAAGCAACTCAAAGACTGAAAGCAAAGCAACTAATTCATCACACTACTTCAACTATTCTGATCCTTTACCCTTCAGCTCAATCTACCTTATGGGAAGCAATCATGAATAAGTTAAGCAATATGATATCTAAATTGCAAGAAATTAAATTGCATAAAGGAAACTAATCACACTACTTCAACTCTTCTGATCCTTTACCCTTCAGCTCAATCTACCTTATGGGAAGCAATCATGAACAAGTTAAGCAATATGATATCTAAATTGCAAGAAATTAAATTGCATAAAGGATACTAATCACACTACTTCAACTCTTCTGATCCTTTACCCTTCAGCTCAATCTACCTTATGGGAAGCAATCATGAACAAGTTAAGCAATATGATATCTAAATTGCAAGAAATTAAATTGCATAAAGGAAACTAATCACACTACTTCAACTCTTCTGATCCTCTACCCTTCAGCTCAATCTACCTTATGGGAAGCAATCATGAACAAGTTAAGCAATATGATATCTAAATTCCAGGAAAGTAAATGAGCAAAACAAAACTGATTGAAATAACAATTCTGGAATTAGAACTCAAAAAAAATAAATCAGCAGAAGGACAATATGATTCCGTCATGTCATTAGTCACTAAAAAGCTATGTGCATTACTAACCTACAATCAACCGGTTGAACACACTTGCATGAATTAAAATTGCATGAATGAAAAATCTAATCTACCAACTTGAAAGCAATCAAATGACATAATGAAATCAAAGGAAAATTACAAAATGAAATCTACTCTACCTTACATTCTAATGTGCTCCATGACATCTACTTCACATCTCCTTCCATGTTGAGAACATCAAAGCTTTATTCAAATTCTTCAAAATTACAAAGTACAACAAAGCTCTCCAAAGCTTTCAAAAGCCATCAAGGAAGAACTACAAACTCACAAGCTAAAAAGACTTAAGAACTCCAAACTCTAAGCTAAAGAACTCACAAGCTAAAAGACTAACAAGCTAAGCTCCCAAATGAAGGAGAGAGATCCCCTATTTATACAAAAAGATGAGAAGCCATCTCATTAATGAGAATCCATGAATCTCTCCCTCTACCTCTAGAGTCCTAATCAAAATAGGAACTGATAAGACACATGTCTTCTTAGAGTTACAATACAATTAGGAGATGTGATACATATCCTCATGATCCCATGATTCTTTCCACTCAAATTCGAATTTGGCCTTAGAGTGCCACATAAGAGTCTTCTAGAAGCTTCCTTTCAACCTACACATGTCAACAATCTCAACCCATTTGTTAGGTATAAGCATATGCACATTATTTTCTAATGTTTAACCACAAATTCACTTAAAAGGCTTAGAAATAATAAAGATTGGAAAAACATAAAGGTGGCCCAATGATAATGAAAGTGGGATGAATGTGGTGACATAGTAGTGAAATGGAGGTGAAATGGAGGTGATATAATGGACATAATAGTGAAAGTGTAATGGAAATGAATGACATTTTCAAGACTCAACACCCATCTGCGTAGCCAATGCAAGAATTGATCTAATGGATTAATACCTTGCTACAAGAGAAAAGGTTTCCTCATAGTCAATTCCCTCAACTTGAGGGAATCATTTGGCCACAAATTTAGCCTTATACTTCTTTATGTTTTTGTCTGCTGCATGCTTAACCTTGAAGATCCATCTCAAACCCACAACTAATTTATCTATCGGTTTTGGGACGTCTTCCCAAACATTGTTCTTCACAATGGAGTCATATTATTACACCATTGCATCAACCCAAACTGGTTTCTCAACTTCTTCCTTAAAAGTGGATGGCTTAGTCTCTACAATCCCATTCATTAGAGGCATGTAGCTAGTGTACCTCTTAGCTAACTTCCTTTTCCTGCACAAATTTGAAGGAGGTCCCACATTCTCCCTCACATCCTGCACTAATCTATCAACTTCCTTGGTTCGTTTTCTCCCTTCTCTAGATAGTTTTGCTTGAGTGGATGTCTCCACTCTCTTCTCCTCTACTTGTGGCTTCTCCAAAACTTCCTGTGGCTCCTCCTTTGAAGCTAAAAGCTCCTCTTCTAGTGGGATCATAAGCTCCCTCTCAAGAGAGCACCACATCACTTTCTCCTCATCAGAATTTACACCCCTTTGCACAACTGTCATTTTGAGGGAAGGTAAGTACACAAAGTAATTTTGTGGAGTTTCAATGTGGCCCACATAAAATACCAACCTTGTTGTCGGATCAAGCTTCTTCATTGAATATTTAGAGACATGGCAGTAAACAAAGGCTATGAAAATCCTGAAGTGAGACACATTTTGATTTCTCCCCGAGAAATCCTCCTCTAATATAATCATACCAAGAATTTGAGGAGGACTCTAGTTCTGTAAGTAGATTGTTGTGCTACATGCCTCTATCCACAAATGCAATGGTCAACCTTGGTCATGTAGCATAGCTCCCACTACTCCAATAATGATCTGGTTCTTTCTCTTAGCTACCCCATTCTGTTGTGGGTTGTGGGGTGTTTTCAGGTCTCTTCAAGTGCCTTCTTTCCCACATAAATCCTTGAATTCATTCGAAACATACTCAACTCGATTGTCACTCCTGAGAGACTTCACCTTCTTTTCTATCTCTTTCTCAACTAGTGCCATGAATTCTACAAACTTTGAGAATGTCTCATCCTTCTTCTGCACGAAGAATATCCATCACTTCCTTGAGAAATCATCAATAAAAATACAAAAAATATTTGTCTAGCAGTGAAGGTTGTCAAGAAAGTTCCACAAAAAACATAATGGAATCTTTCCATGACTGCATGAACTTTGTTGTCTCACTCATGGAATGTGGATTTCACATACTTCCCTAAGGTAAAACCTTTGTAGACATCTTGCTACTCAAGTGATCCTTTAGGGAGGCTAGTGGTTATTTGCTGCATAATTTTCAAGGTGCCATGATGCAAAATGCTTGATATCTTATGCCAAAGTTCACCAACATCAGAACTATGCATTTTATCTTCCTTACTAATTAATGCAGCATAATCTTACATATTGAACTTGTAAAGGTTCTTCACCCAAACCATGATCTGCTTCACCTTTCCAGTGGAAATGTGTCTAAGGAATTCTTTCCCTTTACTAGAGATCACATCATATCCATGGTCCTCCAAAACTACTATAAAGATGAGATTCTTCTTTATTCCTGGAATAAACATGACATATTTGTGGAGAAGAGGAGATCTCGACTCCCTCTAAAGGGTTATTGTACCAATATTGGTAGCACTATACCATATCCCCAAGCTCAATATGCATCTAGAGATATTTCTCCTCTAGGTCACTAAAAAAATATATACACCCTGTCATGTGGAATGAGGTACCAGAGTTCAAGTACTAGACACTCCCAATCACAGTGTTAGTCATGCATGTGATAAGGGTGAATTGTAGCTCAAACTGTGAATCCAATGCCTAACCTGCTACTCTTCTTGAGTTCTTCTTACCAGAAATTTTGTGTGGACACTTTGTAGCAATGTGCTCAAATTAATGACAATTGAAGTAATTTATTTTGGACAAGTATTTCTTCTTGTCCCCTTGGCTATATTTTGGTTTGGTTTGAGATTTCTTCCCTTTTCCCTTCTTTCCCTTTCCAACCAATGAAAATTTTTCTTCATCCTCGCCCTTGGATGAAGTTCCATCTCTAGTATTCCACTTGATTTCTCCTTGTACCAAATCATACCACAAGAATTTCCAATTCGATAATTTCTCCTTCCCGTTCATCAAGTCTTGGTAGCTATGCCAACTTCTGGGAAGGCCTAGAAGAGCTAGGCTCACCAGGTCATCTTCTACAAAATTCACACCAAAACCAAACCCTCCAAGAAAATCATGAACATGTATAAATCTACTGACATACTACATGATAGTATCATTCTTCTACATCTTTATGTTTTGAAGTTTGTCTTTGAGGGCTAGATTTCTATGATCACTGCTATTGTCAAACAATTCAGTCTGTGCCTTCCACATTGTGAAAGGAGTTTCTTTCCTATGGAGATTTGAGACAATGTGGTCTCTCACTCCCTCCAAGATTATTCTCCTTTCTTTGGCTGCATCTTTCTTCCATTGAGCTAGGTTATCGGCATTAGTTGATCCTGGTTTTTCAATGTCTATCTTGACATATTCCAACAATTCATTGTCATCAAGCATCATCTCCATGTGATCCTTCCATGCAATGAAATTCGAGTTGCCTTCCAAGACATACTCTAAGCTCAGCCCATTGAAGGTCATTTTCCGAACTTTGAAGAGAAGCTACTACACTGAAGTTGCAAATTCAAACCTCCTGAGAAATAAATTCAAAATTCCTGCTCTAATGTGAATCCTACTCTGATACCATGTAGAAATTTGGTGATAGAATTGCAACTGCTCAAGAAATTTTAATCTAAATCAAGAGACACAATTCTACTCTACTGCTTTGTGGAATTCAATTCACAAATTAGAACAACTATCTTAGACATGCAATAAGAAATAACACACATGCACAATATTTTTTTTCTAGGGGAACCCAACTAGGAAAAACCCCTCATGCCTCTTTACATTAATCAGATGAATAGAGATGTATTACAATTTCTTTCCGGCACTAAGAAAAACTAGCAAGTGAATAACCTATCTCTCTACTCAATGAGAAGCTCTAACCTAGACTTAGTAAATTTATGCCTCTTCTTGAGCCCCTATTTCCTTCTGCAAATCCTAGAGAATTAGCCCCTATTTTTTTAGGAAATTTCCTCTAATTTATTGCACAATTCCCAAGGTTTGATCATTTGGCTACATGCAACACCTGTACACTCAAACTAGTCTACAAGTGCTTGTTACACTGCCTTGGAATCTCCACTACAATTGGGAACTCAAATTCTCTGCATGAAATAGTTATTTTAGGATGATTGATTAGTTAACTAAATGATCACTGAGTTAAATTGTAGTCCCACTACAAAAATGACCTTCCATTAGTTCCTCCAACTATTAGAACTAGTTTAAATAAACTCATCTAGATATGACTTAACTGGATTACTAAAATTTAGCAATCACACATGCTTAACTAAACTCCAAGCCCTCTAACTAGATTTTACTGAGTTAACTGAGTGAAAAGAGCCATGTCACACAAGTTAATGACATCCAAGTTGTCTGCTGATGTGGAAATTTGAAGTTTCTCAATTTGACTAAGGCAAAGTCCAATTAAGACTTTCTTGTTGCACTTCTCAAAATAACAATGGGCTCATCCTTGCTAATTTGAATATTCCTCAATTTGTTCTTCAAAGCAAGCTTTCTGGCATCACTACTACTTTCAAACAGATCAATAAGGGCCTTCCACATATGGAATGGTGTTTCCTTCCCATGAAAATTTGGAACAATATGATCTCTAACTCCTTCTAGGATAATCCTCCTATCTTTAGCAGTGTCCTTCCTCCATTGAGGTAGCTATTATGCATCTGATGTAGGAGGTTTGGGAATATAATTCATCGTGTATTCCAAAGCCCCATTATCATATAACATAGTCTCCATTTTTTCCTTCCATGCATAGAAATTCAAAGTCCCTTCTAGGGCATGTTCTATAGTCTCCATTTTGTCCTTCCATGCATAGAAATTCGAAGTCCCTTCTAGGTCATGTTCTATCCTCGAACCATAGAAAGACATAATTCCTACTCTTGTAGAATTCTTGTACTAACTGATCTTCTCTCCAATGTGCTTTGAATCTTATCAAATAAATCAATTTCTATCTTGTTTTCAGCTCTGATACCATGTATAAAATCCTTGAAATCTTACAACTGCTAATGAGAGAAAAATGATCACCAAAGACACAAGATTCCTCTACAAAAATTCGACGGAAAGAAAACAATGAATAGAAGCACAATCACACATAGAACAAAAAATATATCTAGGGAACCCAATTGGAATAACCCCCTTTCTTGTATTAAATCAACTAAGCAATATGATCTATTAAATAGAATCTTCTTCAAGTCTGAAGCTCCCTGCAGTACTCGTAAACTCCTCTTAAGAGTTTCACAACACTTAGGAAAATAAGGTTTGCTACAAGATCCTATTTCCTAGTGCAAACTTGACCCTAAAAAATAGGAATTTCTCATATTTCCTAGTGCAATTCCCAAGGTAAATTTCTCTACTTGCTTCTCAATCTCTACACACAAAAACCTATGAACCATAATAAATAGATCTGTGCCTTCATTCAATATCAATAGGAAATTCAAATTTCATGACCTATTAGGGCTAAATTTAGTAGTTGCAAGTAGTTAACTAAGAGTTATTTGAGTTAAAAAAAGTCAAACTACTCAACTAAACTCAAGAACTAAAGTCTATCTCTATTCTAGAACAAGAGTTCAGTTAACTGAAAGACACTAGATTTTAACTCCACTAGATACCTAAATTTTAGCTATCAACTACTACATAGCTCACTGAAAGCCATATAACTTGAATTAACTGATAATAACTTAGTGATAGGCCACATAACACATGTTGACTGAGAACTAACTCAAATATCTATAAGACTAAATTAAAATTAACATCTTTGACTAAGTGTTGTAGTGGCTACAACGACCCTCTAAAAAAAATTTTTAGCTTCATTTTGGAGCATCCCTACCAACCATCCTTAGCAGCATGTCTTGTGCTATCAAGCACACAAGATTTAGCTGAGTTTTAGTGGTCTGCCAGCCTGTGCAAGTCAGCTTATTTGTCCCCCTCCTACAGGCCGACATTACGGGCTTAGACTATTTGCTGGATGAGAGACTCCCCCAGAAAATTACGCAATTTTGGAGTGGAACCAACCTTCCCTCTAGAAATTGCATAAATCAGTTGGGCAACTTTCTAGACTCCAGAATTGCGTAGAACAGTCAGGTAGTCCTCCTTCAAAAAACTACGCAATCTGACCCATCACCAGGCCTCAACCCAGAAATTGTGCAATTTTTGGAGGTAGCGACTTTCTCAACCCAAAAATTGCGCAATTCCTAATAGGAAACCAACTTTGCTTAGCCCAAAAACTGCACAAATTTTCATCCCAAGCTTGCAGATCAATGCATGTGCCTTCAGGTTTACTAGTTCTCGCTAGGACCAAGGAAAACTTATTTGCATGCATGGGATGATTTTCCTGAAATAGCAAAGGGAAGCATGCAAAAGGCATCCCTATATTTTAGGGATCTATTTTTAGCAATTGGAGGTTACATGCAAAGATCATTTTAGAAACCTCTCGCCAAGTGTCGCTTTTTTCCTAGATTTGTGGCATGCACGTCATAACCTCAATCTTATCAAAACTTATGAACCAGACACTACAGAGCTCATTCCTCATGTCAATATTGTAGCTATAACATCCCATATTGCATCCAGGAGGCTTCAGCTCTTTCAACTTATTTGTTTCAGGGTAAGTCTTCTTCTCATGTCTTGTGTTGCGTTTTTGTCGCTTTTTGTGTTTCGCTTTGTGTAAGTGTTGTATGCTTGATTTCAATGAGTGCTTGTTGTCGTTTTAATGTATATTAGCTTGTAGAAGCATCATTTTAGTTTTCGTTTGCATCTCACTATTGTCGCATGCATGACATTGTTTTTGCACCAACGGTTGCCGTTGCAGTGACCTGCTTCACACACATGCATGTTTTCCTATTCTCTAAATCCTTCACTTACTATTTGCATGCATGATAATTCACTCTTGTTTACACTTAGTATCACCATGCATTCATACTTCTCATGTTTTCAGTCACCCGTCGGCGGGTCTGGGCTGCCTTAGCCCGCACCTTGCCTTTTGCAGCTAGCATTGTGCATTTCTGGATGTGAAGGCTCTACCTTCCCTCCAAAAATTGCACAAGTCTAGCCCAGTACTAGCCTCCAAGATTTCATTTCACAATTCTGGAAGGTAGTGCCTTTCTGGTCCCAAAAATTGTGCAATGCAGTTTGCTAGTTTGCATTTCACTATTGACTGAAATTGTGCATTTCACAGTTTCAGTCCTTAGCAGGCTAGGCTGGACTATGCAATGCATAGTTCTAGCAGTGAGTCAACCTCCCAACAGCCCAAACTGTGTCTTGTGCAATTTTGGCAGTTGGCCTCCCAGCCTCCCGGTGAAAATTACGTAATATTCATAGACAGTCACACATGTATGTTGCATGTCAATCCTCCAGTTTGTTTTGGTTTTCAACTGACAGATTGCTTGCCATGGGTGTTTCTATATATCCAAGTATCTCAGGTGTTCGTCTGCCTCTCAACAACATAGGTACAGTGGCTTCCAGGAGAGCAGAGTCAAAGACATCGTTGAGAGTGCAACTTAGGTTGCAGTCGATCAAGTGTCTATGAACTTGCCTATCTATGAAGACATCAAGTTGTTCATGCATAAGGATATCAAGATGAAATGGTAGTGACATCACAACGAGCAACACCATCAACAACAACAGAAGGCAACACACATACGTGCAAAAAATGCAAGATGAAGGTTGTCGACAACATAGAGATGGAACAAAGTTGCAAATTCAAATAGATCCACTTGTGATGAAAGCATGTTTTGAGATTGTGGCTATGAGGTGACAATGCGACAAGAGGATCGTGCGAAGGTAAGAGAGAAACAAAGAAGGAGTTGCAGGTGCTGAAGTGGCAACTCAAGGAAGAACAAGAGTTGCATAGACGAGAGAAGGAGTTGCAGCAAGAACAGGTACATCAGGAGGGCAATATGCACAGACTGATAAGATTGCACCTATATAGGTTATAGACCCATCCCAACAGCTGGCACGGAGTAGATAGGGTGAGCAGTGTCATTGATCACATGTAGAGGTGTTCAGGAGCATGGATGTCATTATGTGCACACATGGAATCCCACCCATTGGCACACTCGCCGAGGCAAAGACAAGAACCGAGTCCGACCGGAGCTGAACATGTATCTTGACAGGTTGATGTGCATAGTCACCAACACACACTTGGAGATCAACAAAAACACTATGCATCGGTATGTTACCGGTCCAGCTACACTCAAGACAATGATGCACATGCTATCAAACAAGTTTGACAGAGGAGCCATATCAGTGTACTTAGATGCAACGGAGGCAAGAGTTCACTTTCAGCGGGATGTCACCATTGAGCATGTGGAAACCATCACGGATGACCAAGCTTGGCATCAGTTCACCACCGTCAATCATGGCGAGGATGTCGAAGAGTTGGTATTCCCATAACTGTTCGAGTCTTATTGATAACTTGCATGGCTTGCTCAAGCTTATTTTGTCTCACATGGGTACATGTGCAGATTATATGTAACATCTTGTAAAGTGAAAGTCCAAGTGTCGATAGTTGAATGTAACAATCATGTAGTAGTTGAAGAGTCATGAGGGTAGGTGAAGAGTCACAAAGGGGAATGTCAAGGGTCACCCCACCCTTTGCTATTTATAGAACCTCATAACTCATTGTAAGGGATTTTGGGCAGCCAAGCTTCCGATAGGAGTATCTTAGAGAAAGCTTGGAGTGTATTGTAATGAGCCTTGACTTCTCCATAGTGCAAACCTAGTACATCTCTTTGGAGGAGTAGGCGGCAGTGACTGTAATGTTCCGTTATTGGGAATAGTGGTTGGTCATGGTTGTACTATACGATTTGAACTTTTACTTCATAATATAATAGAGCCAACATATTTCATGCATATGTTGTTATCTTGGTTACTCTAATGATATATGTATCTGTTTTCTTACGCATGTATGTATAAAATATTTCTGTATATGTATGTATGAATCTTTTTGAGATGTGTTGTTGGTTTAACCATCACTTTGGATTTTTGGTTTGCTTGCCTTCCAATTCATGATGAATCTTCGCTCATGTGTTCCCTTCCAAGCTGCGGGTTTCCATAGGTTTCCAAGGGGCGCACTCACTCCACCTTCTGTGTGTTAGAACCATTCATGCACCTTGCTTGGCTTGTTGTGCATGTCACACCATTTCTACCAACAAGGACATCCTACTTACCTCTACGTGCAAACGCGGTCATGGCGATACCGTACGACCCACTGTTGGGACTCCTAGATCAAATGGTCTGCGGTCTAGTTGGGACTTCTTACCAAGGAGATCCCCTAACATGTTGGTGGGTCCAGCACCATAAACACTAAGGCACAAGTCAAAGAAGCCATTCCTTGCTACAATTTCAAGAGTCTTGTCCTTCCCTGTTTGATGATAGTATCATATAAAAAAATTACTTTTTTATTTAACAATAAAACTTACTATAATGTAAATTATGTATAAATAAAAAATAACTCTTTATTCGCATCTAAGACATTTTTTAATAAGACTTTTATGTTCAAGAAAGACGTTTCATGATATGCAAATTTTATTGTTTACCTAAATTTTTTTACAAAGACCATTTTTCAACAAGGAGTGTATGTTTAGTCTCCAAAACATAAGAGTTAGAAAATGAAGAGTTAACTATGTGTTTTTATATATTTTCAATTTTTTATTATATTTTGAAGTTATTGAAAATGATTATGAACGAAATTTTATAAAATTTATAGAAACATTTAAACATTTACCGTTGGAATTATGAGGATTCATAAAATTGGTATAAGGAAATTCACAATTGACATAAATACTCTAAATTTTTATCTATACAAATTCATACATATTAAATGGAACTGAAGCAAGTAAGAAATGTTCACATAGACCATCTAAATTTACAAATGGTATATGAAAGTTTTATGGATATTGAACTATCCAACTACTATCTAACTAAATACATAGATTGGATATGATTGTAATATTCAATAATTGTGTTTGGCACCAAAATCCGCTCTTCGTTTACACTATCAAGAGCATTTTTTTGAGGAGAGAATAATTTGAATTTTTATTTTGGTTTTCCGGGAAGAAAAGGGTCGAGGCCTCTAACTTCAACCAATACCATCTCTGTGTTAGCTAGTACTATAAATCGACCTTTCTAGAAATATGTAAATAAATTTGAGGATTAGACATAGTGCATATATTACAGACAAAATAATTTATGTATAAATACATCCCACATATATAATTCTTATGAGATCCAACAGATTCCAAACTAGGAGATTATTGTTGAGAAAATCTCTCAACGAACTCCAACAACCAACAAACCTAATCCAGCAATATACTATTGTAAGCATTATTTCTATGTCCCTACCTTAACTCTTACATTACATAATTAAAATTATAAATATTAATACAATAATCACAAATTGCAATTCACTGTTACGATATTCCGACACATAGGAAATAGTTAAGTTTAACTTGGTCTAGTGTAGAGTTAGGTAAAGTGTGTTTCTTTACTATATACTTTTGTAACTTACAATCCGACAGTCACAATACGTAGTAATCTGACGGTTCATTCTCTCCTCGGTATTACCAACACTTGATCCATGCCTTAACACCCGATTGGTCCATGATCTCTATTTAAAGAGCATGGAGGGTCATTTGTAGGGTAACCATTCATGAGAGAATATTATGTAAATTTTCATTCTTTTATTAATAAATTGCCTAAAGTGGCTGCGTTGGCTCAGGCCGTGGACTGTTTCCCTCTTTAAGGGTTTTAACCATGCCAAAAATACTGGTGTATCGATCTGTGATCTATTTGTGAGTGGTGTCCTTTGGTGTTCTGTCTGAGGAACTTACCCTATAAATTCCTACATGGTATGAGAGCTATTTGAGGGCCGCATCCATTGATGATCCAAATCTGAAGCCAGTAGAACTGCATCTGATTGTCATTTCCTAGATCTATTGTTACTAACTTCTCTCGGGCTAAGAGGACTACTCTATTGTGTTAGGAGCATCTGTTCCAGTGAGGAACACCTTTCGTTTGACGCAAAAATGTTTCCAGTAGCCCTAGCTACGTCATTTTTAAGATCTGGAGGTATACATGTTTATTTACAGTTTTTAGTTATTTTCTCTCTGTTTATTTCTGTCCATTTAGTTGTTTGTTTTTTTATATTACTGGATCTATACCTTTCATTTCTGCATATGCTCTTTTCTCTGTGACTTTGTGTGATCTGGGCAAATCAAAAACAGAAAGGAAAGATGTTTCTCATGCGTATGCTCTTTTCCGCCGCGCCTTAGTGTGATCTTGGAAAATCAAAAACATTGAGGAAAATATATAGTTTCTGGCTAAAGCTAACTTCAAGCCGTAAGGTTTGTTTTTTTTTTATGTCCATGTTGGGTTTTGTGTTTTTTGTTTTGTAGGAAAAAAAGGAGCTTTCTCAAGTAAGCACACACCCCAAATCTTCAGTGACTAAAAAAAAAAACTTCTTCTTTTCCAAATATTACTAACCTTTTAATCTAGCTCACTTGGTCCAAAGCTACTTTATGAGAATAGAGGTCTTGAGTTCAAGTATTTCTTTTTTTGAGCTAATTTGATTAAGTTTGGAAAGGGGGTGGATTTTTTTTTTTGTTTTAAATATAACATTATCATTCATTTTCGCACATTCCCACACTTCTTCGGTATCTTCAACAACCTTTCTTCAAAAAACCATAACTTATTCATCCGGAAGCTGTTTTCAGAGAAGTTTTTTCTTTAATCAGCCTAATTTTTCAATATATTTCCATTGGAACACTTAGTTTCAACATATATAGCTTCAGTTTCTATTAAAATGGAAATTCCATGCCAAGTTATTCTTAACAGCACCAACTACTTCCAATGGTGGTCCTACATTGTGGATTGACGTAGAAGTAAAGGTCTTTATAGAATAGCCTCAGGCCAAGAAACCAAACTAAAAGATGAAGATAAAGCAGCCAAATGGGAAAATAGGCAAGATCAAGCACGTGGGTTGATAGGGATGTCTATTTCTCCAGACCTTAGATTCCATATCGCAAAAATTGATACTCCTAATGAAGCAATGAAACATATCACTAAAGTTTTTGGAATTAAAAATGAACTTAGAGCCCATCAACTTGAAAATGAGTTGGTTACATTGGACCCCAATAATTTTTCTTCCATTGAAGTTTATTTGTCCAAGTTCAAGACCCTTAGACTTCTCTTAGAAGGTGTTAAGGTTAAGAAAGGAGATGGTAACTTTATCTATTCCATTCTTACTAAGTTGGGACCAACCTACTCTGTGTTTGTTTCCACCTTCCATTCTACAAGAGAAGCCTTCATTTCTCAAGGACAAGACTACAAGTCCCCTTCCTTTGATGCCTTTTGTGATTCTTTAATAAGAGAACAAGAAGAACTCTTACATCTTGGTCTTCTTAATCTTGGAAACTCTTCTAAGAAAGCCTTAGCCACCCAGCAGCAACCAAATTCAAAGAATCTTAAGAAGTCATATCCTAAAAAGAATGGTCCTAAACCAAACAAGGGTCCTAAGCCATTTCAGTCTAAAAATGGAAAATCATTTCAACAAAATGATAAGGAAAATAAAAACAAAGGGAAGAAGACCGATAGACATTGCCACTTTTGTAATCGAGATGGCCACTTAGAATCCAAATGCTTTAAGAAGATGGAAGCCTTGGAAGCAGCAATGAAGAAGCATAACATCCATTTGGAGCACTCAACAACTTCAACTTCATATTCAGGAATAGCACTTTCTACATGTGATTATCAAGCATATCGGTCTGGATATGCACTAAATTTATCTTCTTCTTCTCATTCTCATGAGTGGCTCATTGATTCTAGAGCTTCTTATCACATGGCCAAAAACAAAGCCATGTTTTCTTCTTTAAATGATTGTAACACCAAAAATATATATGTTGGTGATGATAGATCTCTTAGTGTTGTAGGGGCTGGAACTGTTCATATAGATAATGGTCAATTCAATGATGTATTATGTGTTCCAACCTTATCCTGCAACCTTCTATCTATATATCAGATAACTCATTCAGGTGAAGGTAAAATCATTGAATTTTCACCTCACGATGTTGTAATTAAGGACCTAAGAGACCTTAGAAAAATTTTAGCTACTAGCATTGTTGATGATTCTACAAGGTTGTATAAGTTTAACAACTTTGGGTCATCAAATCTTCCCTCGGTATTTGTTGCTCATAATGATGAAGTGAGCAAACTTTGGCATGAGCGATTTGGTCACTTAAACTATCGCTCCCTTCAAAATCTATGTAAATAAAATATGGTGACAGTTCTTCCAATGGTATCTTGCAGAGATGGTGTTTGTTCTGGATGTGTAATCGAAAAACATCATTGGGATAGTTTTGAAAAATGTGCCTCTTGGCACGCCTCAGCCCTTTACAGCTTG